>CASHTC010000654.1:0-7500 GCA_949357725.1 Hyperoplus immaculatus | reverse complement strand
AGTGTTGAGTCCAAAAAAAAAAAGTTCCCCCAGGAAGTGTCTAGGAGCACGTTTCAGGCCATTTTGAGTCGTTTGGTAATGGTCTGTGGTGAAGTTTTTTAAAAACCCTATATAAAATATTTTTTTGTTAAAATTTGACTAAGTGTGTAGTCGAAAATGGTTTTTCCAAAAAGTATTTAGGAGCACGTTTCAGGGTTAGGGTTAGGGTTAGGGTTAGGGTTAGGGTTAGGGTTAGGGTTAGGGGGTTAGGGTTAGGGTTAGGGTTAGGGTTAGGGTTAGGGTTAGGGTTAGGGTTAGGGTTAGGGTTAGGGTTAGGGTTAGGGTTAGGGTTAGGGTTAGGGTTAGGGGTTAGGGTTAGGGTTAGGGTTAGGGTTAGGGTTAGGGTTAGGGTTAGGGTTAGGGTTAGGGTTAGGGTTAGGGTTAGGGTTAGGGTTAGGGTTAGGGTTAGGGTTAGGTTAAGAGCAATCTGCCCACTTTTCAAAAGTGGTTTTTTGGACGTAAATTTTGAACGCAGAGGGGCAACCTCATACCGAGACCATCCTCGGATACCTTGGGACCAGGCGCATTGGCCGAAAAAGTTTCGTCCCCCTGGTGGCGATTGTGGGTACTGCAATCGCGATTTGAAAAGTTTGAAGCTCTGTAACTCCCCAACGCAGAGGGGCAACACAATTCCAAGCAGTGCCTGTTGTAGCCCTTGGCCAGGACTACATGCTCACCAATTTTTAGCCATTTCCGAGTAACTTTTTTTAACATGGAAAAACAGGTTTTTTGGGAATAACGTCTGGTAGGGGAGGGGCAACTGCACAAGATTTTTAACCAAGATACTAGGCGTGGGGACGGATCAGAATCCGTTGAAATTTTGGTTCTATGTTGTTTCTATCCCGAGTTATGGCCGATTTGGTCTGCGCATGCGCAGTAGTGTTTTGGCCCATAATATGTCTGTTGAAAGAGGGGCTCTTCCTGATTCCAAATCCGTTGAAAGTAGGTCTTTATGACCTTCCTATCAGAAGTTATGGCCAAATGAGTACAAGTGAAATTGTGTGAAAATTTGACTAAGTGTGGAGTCAAAAATACTTCCCACAGAAAGTGTCTAGGAGCACGTTCCAGGCCATTTTGAGTGGTCTGGTAATGGTCTGTGGTGAAGTTTTCTAAAAACCCTATGTAAAAAGTTGGAATCTGAATGTGGAATCTGAATGTGGAATGTGGAATCTGAATGTGGAATCTGAATGTGGAATGTGGAATCTGAATGTGGAATCTGAATGTGGAATCTGGAATCTGAATGTGGAATCTGAATGTGGAATGTGGAATCTGAATGTGGAATCTGAATGTGGAATGTGGAATCTGAATGTGGAATCTGAATGTGGAAGTGGAATGTGGAATCTGAATGTGGAATCTGAATGTGGAATGTGGAATCTGAATGTGGAATCTGAATGTGGAAGCTGAATGTGGAATGTGGAATCTGAATGTGGAAGCTGGGCTAGGATAAGGGGGTTTTAACCAGGATGGCCCAAAGGGCCATCGTCAAATAACTCTCCTTGAAAAGGTAAAGTTGACATTTAAAGTGGCCTACTAGACTAATTTTGGGATGGGCTTTCCAATGGTGCTACCCCCGAGGCTCTAGGAGCTTTGGTTTCCGAGTTATGAGTGTTTTTATGTTTAAAAGTTCTGTATCTCCTGAACGGAAGGTCGTAGAGACTCGGGGACAACTCCAGTGTGTTCAGCGTGGCCGAATTATGTCTGACGGAACTTGGTTTCAAGTCTCTAGGACCTACGGTTCTGGAGTTATAAGCGAAAACGTCGGCCCAATGGGAATGAATGGGCGTCATTGAAAATATCTCTAAGTGTTGAGTCCAAAAAAAAAAAGTTCCCCCAGGAAGTGTCTATGAGCACGTTTCAGGCCATTTCGAGTGGTCTGGTAATGGTCTGTAGTGAAGTTTTCTAAAAACCCTATGTAAAAAGTTGGAATCTGAATGTGGAATCTGAATGTGGAATGTGGAATCTGAATGTGGAATCTGAATGTGGAATGTGGAATCGGAATGTGGAATCTGAATGTGGAATCGGAATGTGGAATCTGAATGTGGAATCTGAATGTGGAATGTGGAATCTGAATGTGGAATCTGAATGTGGAAGCTGAATGTGGAATGTGGAATCTGAATGTGGAAGCTGGGCTAGGATAAGGGGGTTTTAACCAGGATGGCCCAAAGGGCCATCGTCAAATAACTCTCCTTGAAAAGGTAAAGTTGACATTTAAAGTGGCCTACTAGACTAATTTTGGGATGGGCTTTCCAATGGTGCTACCCCCGAGGCTCTAGGAGCTTTGGTTTCCGAGTTATGAGTGTTTTTATGTTTAAAAGTTCTGTATCTCCTGAACGGAAGGTCGTAGAGACTCGGGGACAACTCCAGTGTGTTCAGCGTGGCCGAATTATGTCGGACATAACTTGGTTTCAAGTCTCTAGGACCTACGGTTCTGGAGTTATAAGCGAAACATCTTTCTAAGTGCTGAGTCCAAAAAAAAAAGTTCCAATATGGGCCAATGCTGCCCTCTTGTGGCTTTGCGGAGATAATACATATCAATGCATGACTGTGCTTTTGATAAATCAAAATAAATGTTTTTTTAGACTCTCATTCCAAAGCCAGTCTCCTGTCTCTTCCAGTGTGTTACAACGTCATCAACAACACGTCTTAATCAATGAAAAACATTCGTATTCACATGCAAAAGCATCTATAACAGTCTGTCTGTCTGTCTGTCTGTCTGTATGTCTACACCCCCAACGCGTGAGTACACACACACACACACACACACACAGGGTTAATACACACTCACTCACTAACACACATTATTATTATCAATATTAATATATTAGGAATGTGCATTTAATTTTCTGACCTGTGTGTGTGTGTGTGTGTGTGTGTGTGTGTGTGTCTCTCTGTCTGTCTCTCTCTCCCTCTGTCTGTCTCTCCCTCTCTCTCTCTCTCTCTCTGTCTGTCTCTCCCTCTGTCTGTCTGTCTGTCTGTCTCTCCCTCTGTCTGTCTGTCTGTCTGTCTGTCTGTCTGTCTGTCTGTCTGTCTGTCTGTCTGTCTGTCTGTCTGTCTGTCTATCTGTCTGTCTGTATAGACAATAAATATTTTTTTTCTGTTTTACAGACGGACAAAACAAAGCCTTCACAATGGACTACAACTCCTCTGCCCCGTCTAAATAGGTAACTCATTCATGGTTGAATGTGACATAAGGTGCTCATAATCAAATACAAAAAAATATATGTATTGTATTATTGGACTAACATGTCTCTGCTCTGCTCTTTCTGTTTCTATTTCGCCATAGCCTTGCCCGTGAAGCTGCACATGAAGTCCATCTCTAAAAAGATAAGTAGGGTTAGGGTTAGGGTTAGGGTTAGGGTTAGGGTTAGGGTTAGGGTTAGGGTTAGGGTTAGGGTTAGGGTTAGGGTTAGGGTTAGGGTTAGGGTTAGGGTTAGGGTTAGGGTTAGGGTTAGGGTTAGGGTTAGGGTTAGGGTTAGGGTTAGGGTTAGGGTTAGGGTTAGGGTTAGGGTTAGGGTTAGGGTTAGGGTTAGGGTTAGGGTTAGGGTTAGGGTTAGGGTTAGGGTTAGGGTTAGGGTTAGGGTTAGGGTTAGGGTTAGGGTTAGGGTTAGGGTTAGGGTTAGGGTTAGGGTTAGGGTTAGGGTTAGGGTTAGGGTTAGGGTTAGGGTTAGGGTTAGGGTTAGGGTTAGGGTTAGGGTTAGGGTTAGGGTTAGGGTTAGGGTTAGGGTTAGGGTTAGGGTTAGGGTTAGGGTTAGGGTTAGGGTTAGGGTTAGGGTTAGGGTTAGGGTTAGGGTTAGGGTTAGGGTTAGGGTTAGGGTTAGGGTTAGGGTTAGGGTTAGGGTTAGGGTTAGGGTTAGGGTTAGGGTTAGGGTTAGGGTTAGGGTTAGGGTTAGGGTTAGGGTTAGGGTTAGGGTTAGGGTTAGGGTTAGGGTTAGGGTTAGGGTTAGGGTTAGGGTTAGGGTTAGGGTTAGGGTTAGGGTTAGGGTTAGGGTTAGGGTTAGGGTTAGGGTTAGGGTTAGGGTTAGGGTTAGGGTTAGGGTTAGGGTTAGGGTTAGGGTTAGGGTTAGGGTTAGGGTTAGGGTTAGGGTTAGGGTTAGGGTTAGGGTTAGGGTTAGGGTTAGGGTTAGGGTTAGGGTTAGGGTTAGGGTTAGGGTTAGGGTTAGGGTTAGGGTTAGGGTTAGGGTTAGGGTTAGGGTTAGGGTTAGGGTTAGGGTTAGGGTTAGGGTTAGGGTTAGGGTTAGGGTTAGGGTTAGGGTTAGGGTTAGGGTTAGGGTTAGGGTTAGGGTTAGGGTTAGGGTTAGGGTTAGGGTTAGGGTTAGGGTTAGGGTTAGGGTTAGGGTTAGGGTTAGGGTTAGGGTTAGGGTTAGGGTTAGGGTTAGGGTTAGGGTTAGGGTTAGGGTTAGGGTTAGGGTTAGGGTTAGGGTTAGGGTTAGGGTTAGGGTTAGGGTTAGGGTTAGGGTTAGGGTTAGGGTTAGGGTTAGGGTTAGGGTTAGGGTTAGGGTTAGGGTTAGGGTTAGGGTTAGGGTTAGGGTTAGGGTTAGGGTTAGGGTTAGGGTTAGGGTTAGGGTTAGGGTTAGGGTTAGGGTTAGGGTTAGGGTTAGGGTTAGGGTTAGGGTTAGGGTTAGGGTTAGGGTTAGGGTTAGGGTTAGGGTTAGGGTTAGGGTTAGGGTTAGGGTTAGGGTTAGGGTTAGGGTTAGGGTTAGGGTTAGGGTTAGGGTTAGGGTTAGGGTTAGGGTTAGGGTTAGGGTTAGGGTTAGGGTTAGGGTTAGGGTTAGGGTTAGGGTTAGGGTTAGGGTTAGGGTTAGGGTTAGGGTTAGGGTTAGGGTTAGGGTTAGGGTTAGGGTTAGGGTTAGGGTTAGGGTTAGGGTTAGGGTTAGGGTTAGGGTTAGGGTTAGGGTTAGGGTTAGGGTTAGGGTTAGGGTTAGGGTTAGGGTTAGGGTTAGGGTTAGGGTTAGGGTTAGGGTTAGGGTTAGGGTTAGGGTTAGGGTTAGGGTTAGGGTTAGGGTTAGGGTTAGGGTTAGGGTTAGGGTTAGGGTTAGGGTTAGGGTTAGGGTTAGGGTTAGGGTTAGGGTTAGGGTTAGGGTTAGGGTTAGGGTTAGGGTTAGGGTTAGGGTTAGGGTTAGGGTTAGGGTTAGGGTTAGGGTTAGGGTTAGGGTTAGGGTTAGGGTTAGGGTTAGGGTTAGGGTTAGGGTTAGGGTTAGGGTTAGGGTTAGGGTTAGGGTTAGGGTTAGGGTTAGGGTTAGGGTTAGGGTTAGGGTTAGGGTTAGGGTTAGGGTTAGGGTTAGGGTTAGGGTTAGGGTTAGGGTTAGGGTTAGGGTTAGGGTTAGGGTTAGGGTTAGGGTTAGGGTTAGGGTTAGGGTTAGGGTTAGGGTTAGGGTTAGGGTTAGGGTTAGGGTTAGGGTTAGGGTTAGGGTTAGGGTTAGGGTTAGGGTTAGGGTTAGGGTTAGGGTTAGGGTTAGGGTTAGGGTTAGGGTTAGGGTTAGGGTTAGGGTTAGGGTTAGGGTTAGGGTTAGGGTTAGGGTTAGGGTTAGGGTTAGGGTTAGGGTTAGGGTTAGGGTTAGGGTTAGGGTTAGGGTTAGGGTTAGGGTTAGGGTTAGGGTTAGGGTTAGGGTTAGGGTTAGGGTTAGGGTTAGGGTTAGGGTTAGGGTTAGGGTTAGGGTTAGGGTTAGGGTTAGGGTTAGGGTTAGGGTTAGGGTTAGGGTTAGGGTTAGGGTTAGGGTTAGGGTTAGGGTTAGGGTTAGGGTTAGGGTTAGGGTTAGGGTTAGGGTTAGGGTTAGGGTTAGGGTTAGGGTTAGGGTTAGGGTTAGGGTTAGGGTTAGGGTTAGGGTTAGGGTTAGGGTTAGGGTTAGGGTTAGGGTTAGGGTTAGGGTTAGGGTTAGGGTTAGGGTTAGGGTTAGGGTTAGGGTTAGGGTTAGGGTTAGGGTTAGGGTTAGGGTTAGGGTTAGGGTTAGGGTTAGGGTTAGGGTTAGGGTTAGGGTTAGGGTTAGGGTTAGGGTTAGGGTTAGGGTTAGGGTTAGGGTTAGGGTTAGGGTTAGGGTTAGGGTTAGGGTTAGGGTTAGGGTTAGGGTTAGGGTTAGGGTTAGGGTTAGGGTTAGGGTTAGGGTTAGGGTTAGGGTTAGGGTTAGGGTTAGGGTTAGGGTTAGGGTTAGGGTTAGGGTTAGGGTTAGGGTTAGGGTTAGGGTTAGGGTTAGGGTTAGGGTTAGGGTTAGGGTTAGGGTTAGGGTTAGGGTTAGGGTTAGGGTTAGGGTTAGGGTTAGGGTTAGGGTTAGGGTTAGGGTTAGGGTTAGGGTTAGGGTTAGGGTTAGGGTTAGGGTTAGGGTTAGGGTTAGGGTTAGGGTTAGGGTTAGGGTTAGGGTTAGGGTTAGGGTTAGGGTTAGGGTTAGGGTTAGGGTTAGGGTTAGGGTTAGGGTTAGGGTTAGGGTTAGGGTTAGGGTTAGGGTTAGGGTTAGGGTTAGGGTTAGGGTTAGGGTTAGGGTTAGGGTTAGGGTTAGGGTTAGGGTTAGGGTTAGGGTTAGGGTTAGGGTTAGGGTTAGGGTTAGGGTTAGGGTTAGGGTTAGGGTTAGGGTTAGGGTTAGGGTTAGGGTTAGGGTTAGGGTTAGGGTTAGGGTTAGGGTTAGGGTTAGGGTTAGGGTTAGGGTTAGGGTTAGGGTTAGGGTTAGGGTTAGGGTTAGGGTTAGGGTTAGGGTTAGGGTTAGGGTTAGGGTTAGGGTTAGGGTTAGGGTTAGGGTTAGGGTTAGGGTTAGGGTTAGGGTTAGGGTTAGGGTTAGGGTTAGGGTTAGGGTTAGGGTTAGGGTTAGGGTTAGGGTTAGGGTTAGGGTTAGGGTTAGGGTTAGGGTTAGGGTTAGGGTTAGGGTTAGGGTTAGGGTTAGGGTTAGGGTTAGGGTTAGGGTTAGGGTTAGGGTTAGGGTTAGGGTTAGGGTTAGGGTTAGGGTTAGGGTTAGGGTTAGGGTTAGGGTTAGGGTTAGGGTTAGGGTTAGGGTTAGGGTTAGGGTTAGGGTTAGGGTTAGGGTTAGGGTTAGGGTTAGGGTTAGGGTTAGGGTTAGGGTTAGGGTTAGGGTTAGGGTTAGGGTTAGGGTTAGGGTTAGGGTTAGGGTTAGGGTTAGGGTTAGGGTTAGGGTTAGGGTTAGGGTTAGGGTTAGGGTTAGGGTTAGGGTTAGGGTTAGGGTTAGGGTTAGGGTTAGGGTTAGGGTTAGGGTTAGGGTTAGGGTTAGGGTTAGGGTTAGGGTTAGGGTTAGGGTTAGGGTTAGGGTTAGGGTTAGGGTTAGGGTTAGGGTTAGGGTTAGGGTTAGGGTTAGGGTTAGGGTTAGGGTTAGGGTTAGGGTTAGGGTTAGGGTTAGGGTTAGGGTTAGGGTTAGGGTTAGGGTTAGGGTTAGGGTTAGGGTTAGGGTTAGGGTTAGGGTTAGGGTTAGGGTTAGGGTTAGGGTTAGGGTTAGGGTTAGGGTTAGGGTTAGGGTTAGGGTTAGG
>CASHTC010000653.1:10000-12500 GCA_949357725.1 Hyperoplus immaculatus | reverse complement strand
TGTGTACCAATTTCTTAATGCAGGATTGTTTGTGATTGGGTGTGAGGGTGGGATATGGGTGGGGTATGTTCGGGGGAGGGGAAAAAAGGGGAAAAAATGTATAATCCATTGTACTGCGTTGCTGTGAATTAATAAAAAAAACCTTTGGAAAAAAAAAGAATAGAGTATTCACACAGACTATGGTATAAAAGGTTTAAAATATGAATCAAGCTAAACTCACATGTTGTTTGATGACGAGGTTCTTCACTCCTTCCATCACAAACTGGGAGCCGGAGTTCATCACTCTGGAGAACAGGCTACAGACCGAGGAGAGAGAGGGTTAGTGTGGGTGTGTGTGTGTGTGTCTGTGTGTGTGTGTGTGCAAGCGTGCGTGTGTGTGTGTGTGTGTGTGTGTGTGTGTGTGTGTGTGTGTGTGTGTGTGCGTGTGTGCGTGAGAGTGTGAGAGTGTGTGTGTGTGTGTGAGAGTGAGTGAGTGAGTGAGTGAGTGGTGAGTGAGTGAGTGTGTGTGTGTGTGTGTATTGGCCCTTGCAGCATAATTACTATGTGTTTGGTGTTTTGTGCCCCCAGAAACACCAAAGAGCTAATTAGTCTTGCATGTATATTCAATTGAATTCAATTTAAAAGGTTTTCAAAAATGTAAATTATGTTTCCAAAGCATGGAAATTGGAAAATACACATAAATAAATCAGTAAGACAGATATTTAAAACATTTCCATTTTGTCCAGTAAAATATGCAGAACCATCTGAACTGACCCCATTGGTTTGACGCCACTGTTGCCGTAGTTTGCTGGAGTGGCGGCCATCTTAGTAAATGCCCTGAAAACATGAGAGAGAATGGTAAATGGACTCCACTTATAAAGCTCTTTTCCCTGGTTTTTCACAGACCCAAAGCGCTTTACATTGTTTTGTACACATTCACCCATTCACACACACATTCACCCATTCACACACACATTCATACACCGATAGCAGCAGCAGCTACCACGCAGGGTGCAAGCTAACTATCAGGAGACATTTAGGGTTCAGTGTCTTTGCCCAGGGACACTTGGACATGTGGCGGGGAGACGGGGGATCCAACCGCCGACCCTGCACTCCAGAGGCGACCTCCCTACCCACTTCACCACAGCCACCCCACACAGAATGAAACAGAATGACTCAACCGGGCGGCAGTGGCGAAGTGGGTAGGGAGCGCGCCTCTGGTGTGCAGGGTCGGAGGTTCGATCCCCCCGTCTCCCCGCCTCATGTCGAAGTGTCCCTGGGCAAGACACTGAACCCCGAATTGCTCCCGATAGTTAGCTTAGTTAGCTTAGCACCGTAGTGCTAAGCCTACCCTGCGTGGTAGCTGCTGCTATCGGTGTATGAATGTGTGTGTGACTGGGTGAATGTGTACAAAAAAAAAACAATGTAAAGCGCTTTGAGTCTGTGATAAACGGAGATATAGCGCTATACAAGTCCATTTACCATTTACCATTACCATTTTAACCAGACTGAAATACACTCTACACTCTTTGCTCTGCTCTGAAAAACTGATGAAAATATCTTTATTATTCCCTTATTTTTCTTCATTTTCCCAAACTGAGACGACACACGCTGTGGACTGCTCTCTGCCCAAAAATACTGTCACTGCTGAAAAATATGTTATGATGATTTAAAGGTGCAGTGTGTAATATGACATCATCAAGAAAGTTCTACAAAGTTCTAGAATGCAGCGCTCCCTGGGTAACCCCACCCCTTTAGAATAATAACAGAAGCTACAGTGGCCTTCAAGGACAAGAACAATTCTAAATTCCAAACAATGCACCTGATGACATTCCAACTATGACACTTCCAAGATGGCGGCACTAGGCCTTGGTCCAAAGTATGGAGAAATATGGACATATATGAGACCCTTTCTAAGGGAAAAAAACCGTAAATGAAACGTACTTATGGATATTATAATTATTTTCTACCAAGTCTGCTATGAGAACAATCCCAAAATTCTACACACTGCAGGTTTAACTGTTGGGCATTAGGTATAAAACTGGAGAACGCTTGTTGTCAAAATAACTTTTTGTCAAAATCAGTGAATATCTCCTCACGATCCGTTACCTGTCTGTACTGTGTGTGTGAATACACAGCCTAGGCTCTGTAAACTGGTATGTTGCTAGGCTAGCTACGATGGGCCCCCTTTGTTTACATACCGGTTTACAGAGCCTCATGAATTAACAATGGATTTCTTTCAGTTCACACGGACAGGTTGTAGATAAAATCACCAGACACACAGACAGACAGACAGACAGACACAGACAGACAGAAAGACAGAGAGACACACACAGACAGGCAGACAGACACACAGACAGACAGACACACAGTAAGACAGACAGACAGACAGACACACAGACACGCACACAAACAGACAGACAGACAGACAGACACACACACACAGAGACAGACACACAGACAGACACAAACACACAGACAGACAGACACACAGTAAGACAGACAGACACACACAGACAGG
>CASHTC010000652.1:0-5000 GCA_949357725.1 Hyperoplus immaculatus | reverse complement strand
ACACACACACACACACACACACACACACACACATTGTTGTACCAATCCTACATCTGTACAGAATTTCACTTGTTAATCTTTTTCTAAGAAGCATAAGCCTGTTTTCCATGTAACATCTTGATTCTCTCTATGTGTGTGTGTGTGTGTGTGTGTGTGTGTGTGTGCGTGCGTGTGTGTTTCTGTGTGTGTGTGTGTGGGGGGGGGGGGGGGTTACATGCGCAGAAACTTACATTTCTTTAGAGCTTTTTCCTCTTGGGTCAGTGGGTTCGACTCAACCAGTAACAAAAGAGTCAGCCTTTGTTTAAGTCAATAGGGAGTGTGTGTGTGTGTGTGTGTGTGTGTGTGTGTGTGTGTGTGTGTGTGTGTGTGTGTGTGTGTGTGTGTGTGTGTGTGTGTGTGTGTGTGTGTGTGTGTGTGTGTGTGTGTGTGTGTGTGTGTGTTACAGCCATTGTCCTGTGCAGATGTGTACTGAAAATGTTGTATGTTTAAAAGGGGGAGTCAGTGATTCTGGAGAAGACTTGTTTTTGTCAAAATCAGTGAATATCTCCTCATGATCCACTACCTGTCTGTACTGTGTGTGTGCGCTAAAACTTATCCGGTGTTAATACACAGCCAAGGCTCTGTAAACTGGTATATAAACAAAGGGGGCCCCACTGTAGCTATAGCAACATGCCTGTTTACAGAGCCTAGGCTGTGTATTAACACTGGATTATTTTTCAGCGCACACACAGTACAGACAGGTAGCGGATCATGAGGACATATTCACTGATTTTGACAACAAGCGTTCTCCAGAATCACTGACTACACCTTTGAAAAAACAAAAAAACACATGGCTGTTATGTGTTGTGTGTGTGTGTGTGTGTGTGTGTGTGTGTGTGTGTGTGTGTGTGTGTGTGTGTTTTAGTGTGTTTAATGTCTTGCAATAAAACGTTTTGCTGTCTCAGGATCAGTTTGCCTTATGGAGCGAAACCTCGGGACATGCTTCACTATTTCAACAGCAAGACCAACTTCAAGAAGCCAGTAATAAAAAGTCATTGTAGCTGTTGTGTGTGCGTGTGTGTGTGTGTGCGTGTGTGTGTGTGTGTGTGTGTCCGTTTGTGTGTGTGTGTGCGTTCTTGTATGCTTCTGTGTGTGTTTGTGTGCATCTTGTGTGTGTGTGTGTGTGTGTGTGTGTGTGTGTGTGTGTCTGTGTCTGTGTATATGTGCATGTATGCATCTGTTTTTGTGTGTGTGTGTCTGTCTGTGTGCGTGTGTGTATGTGTGTGTGTGTCATTTTATAGCCAATCTGGACCGTAGTCGTGGAGACAGAATCAGTTGGAGTTGCCACGACGATAGTGGGCACAACTGAAGAATTTGAATCTGCTAAAATCTGAGTGTCATACTGTAGCTCGACCCCCATTGGTTGACCTGTCATACTGTCGCTCGACCCCCATTGGTTGACCTGTCATACTGTAGCTCGACCCCCATTGGTTGACCTGTCATACTGTAGCTCGACCCCCATTGGTTGACCTGTCATACTGTAGCTCGACCCCCATTGGTTGACCTGTCATACTGTAGCTCGACCCCCATTGGTTGACCTGTCATACTGTAGCTCGACCCCCATTGGTTAACCTGTCATACTGTAGCTCGACCCCCATTGGTTGACCTGTCATACTGTCGCTCGACCCCCATTGGTTGACCTGTCATACTGTAGCTCGACCCCCATTGGTTGACCTGTCATACTGTCGCTCGACCCCCATTGGTTGACCTGTCATACTGTAGCTCGACCCCCATTGGTTGACCTGTCATACTGTCGCTCGACCCCCATTGGTTGACCTGTCATACTGTAGCTCGACCCCCATTGGTTGACCTGTCATACTGTAGCTCGACCCCCATTGGTTGACCTGTCATACTGTAGCTCGACCCCCATTGGTTGACCTGTCATACTGTAGCTCGACCCCCATTGGTTGACCTGTCATACTGTAGCTCGACCCCCATTGGTTGACCTGTCATACTGTAGCTCGACCCCCATTGGTTGACCTGTCATACTGTAGCTCGACCCCCATTGGTTGACCTGTCATACTGTAGCTCGACCCTTATTGGTTGACCTGTCATACTGTCGCTCGACCCCCATTGGTTGACCTGTCATACTGTAGCTCGACCCCCATTGGTTGACCTGTCATACTGTCGCTCGACCCCCATTGGTTGACCTGTCATACTGTAGCTCGACCCCCATTGGTTGACCTGTCATACTGTAGCTCGACCCCCATTGGTTGACCTGTGATATTGAATTAAAATTAAATATAGAAGATTTGATGTAATATATTAGTGATTGTATGAGTACAAAGTGGAAAATAAATGCCTACGTGTGTGTCTGTGTCTGTGTGTGTGTGTCTGTGTGTGTGTGTTTGTATGTTACTTTGTGTATGTGTGTGTGTGTCTGTGTCTGTTACTGTGTCTGTGTGTGTGTGTGTGTGTCTGTGTGTGTGTGTTTGTATGTTACTTTGTGTGTGTGTGTCTGTGTCTGTGTGTGTGTGTGTGTGTGTGTGTGTGTGTGTGTGTGTGTGTGTGTGTGTGTCTTAGTACAGTTTAGTCTGACTGCGTCTCAGGAATTAGGAGACAAGAAGTTATACACTGGTCCCTCTGTCTGCTGTGCCTCCAACCGTTTGTGTTTGTTTATGGCAACCGACGATTAAGATCCATCTGATGTGTGTGTGTGTGTGTGTGTGTGTGTGTGTGTGTGTGTGTGTGTGTGTTTGCCCCTGTGTGTTTGCCTCTGTGTGTCTGTGTGTGTGTCTTTTTCTCTCTTTCTCTCTGTGTATCTGTGTGTTTCTGTGTGTGTGTGTGTGTGTCTCTCTCTCTCTCTCTCTCTCTCTCTCTCTCTCTCTCTCTCTCTCAAATTGAATTGGCCGAACGAGTGATTTTTTTTCCAGCTTCACATGGCGCTACAAAGAGATACTGCAAGATGGATATCAATACAAAAGCTCTGTGTGTGTGTGTGTGTGTGTGTGTGTGTGTGTGTGTGTGTGTAACTGTGTGTGTGTAACTGTGTGTGTTTTGTTCGACGGTGTGTGAATGATAATGACCTCTGACTTTGTCGGTTCTCTGTTACTTTACTGGATTAGCTCCTCTTCACTGCGCGCACACACACACACACACACACACACACACACACACACACAGACACTCACACACACACACACGCAGAGAGACACACACACAGACATACTCACACAGAGACACTCACACACACACACACACACACACACACACACACACAGAGAGACACACACACAGACATACTCACACAGAGACACTCACACACACACACACACACACACGCGCAGAGAGACACACACACAGAGAGAGACACACACACAGACACACACACACAGACATACTCACACACACACAGAGAGAGAGAGAGACACACACACAGAGACACACACACACACACACACACACACACACACAGAGACACATACAGACACACACACACACACACATACACAGAGACACACACACACACACAGACATACTCACACACACACAAAGAGAGAGAGAGAGAGACACACACACACACAGGTTTGTACAGCTATACTTGTGAGGACATTCATTGACATAATGCATTCCCTAGCCCCTAACCATCCAAACTAAATGCCTAACCCCAACCCTTACACTAACCCTAACATAAACCTAATTCATACCTGAACCTTAAAACCTAGTGTTAACCCTCAAACAGCCCTTTAAAGGCCTGTCCTTAAAACCTAGTGTTAACCCTCAAACAGCCCTTTAAAGGCCTGTCCTTATAACCTAGTGTTAACCCTCAAACAGCCCTTTAAAGGCCTGTCCTTAAAACCTAGTGTTAACCCTCAAACAGCCCTTTAAAGGCCTGTCCTTAAAACCTAGTGTTAACCCTCAAACAGCCCTTTAAAGGCCTGTCCTTAAAACCTAGTGTTAACCCTCAAACAGCTCTTTAAAGGTCTGTCCTTAAAACCTAGTGTTAACCCTCAAACAGCCCTTTAAAGGCCTGTCCCAAAGTGAGAACCGGACAAAATGTTCTCACTTTTAAAGTCTAAAACTCAAATTGACACACACACACACACACACACACACACACACACACACACACACACACACACACACACACACTTGGTAAATAGCCGACCTTACACGCTGCCAATATTAAGCAGTGTGTATCGGTTGCCTCACAGCAGACACTCCTGGTTTATGCATCAAGCATTTTTACAACAGCAGGACACATAGGAACATACACACAATACTCAGAATAAATTATTCATTGATAAATTAGATGAATTTTGTACATCAACACTCTCCCTGCGTTCAAATCCCCATACTTCCCTACTATTTAGTACGCCAGAAGAAGATTTAGGATGTCCCAATACATGCAGGTCAATTGTAGTATGCTGAAAATACATTAATGCCCCAGTAACTCCAATAGCATTCTGGAGTATTCGTCTTTATTCTTGACATTTCTCGACATAATGAAAAAAAAAAATCTTCCTTATCTGATTTTTTTTCTCTCTCTCCTGTCTGTGGCCCTAAAACTCTTCTGTACTTTAGTATGTAGTGTAGTAAAAAGACTAAAACTCTTCTGTACTTTAGTATGTAGTGTAGTAAAAAGACTAAAACTCTTCTGTACTTTAGTATGTCGTGTAGTAAAAAGCTTCTGTACTTTAGTATGTCGTGTAGTAAAAAGACTACAACTCTTCTGTACTTTAGTATGTAGTGTAGTAAAAAGACTAAAACTCTTCTGTACTTTAGTATGTAGTGTAGTAAAAAGAAAGAGTATGTGATTTGGAACGCAGGGTATAACATAATCAGATTCACTGTATTGTCCTTATTCAACCTGATACATAGGAACTTTTAAATATTTTCTGAAACAGTCTCATGTTTCCTCTGAAGATTTTAAATTAACAAGTAACAAGCAAACGAGACCATCAGTGCTAAAGAATGCTATTTTGTTTTTGTTATAACCCACACCAACACACACACACACA
>CASHTC010000651.1:32500-38667 GCA_949357725.1 Hyperoplus immaculatus | reverse complement strand
CCAGTGTGTGTGTGTGTGTGTGTGTGTGTGTGTCTATGTGTGTGTGTGCGTGTGCATCTGTGTGTTTGTGTGTGTGTGTGTGTGTGTGTGTGTGTACAGCCTTGTGTGTGTGTGTCTTGGCCAGGACTCCCTGTGAGAAGAGTTACTGTAACTCAATGGGACCTTCCTGGTGAAATAAAGGTTAAATAAAAATAAAAATAAATTACCTGTAACAAATCCCCCAAAATCTTAATTCCCTTCCACCACCCGCCATGTAAATAAACGCCACATCTCATCATTGGCCTGTTGTGGAGTCCACACACACACACACACACACACACACACACACACACACACACACACACACACACACACACACACACCGCAAGCAGTGATTGATATAAATGACTTTAGATCTGCTAAGAGGTAATCTGATTCTGAAGGAGTCCATTGCATTTTTAATGATCTCAACTCAGCCGGGCGTGAGAAACTTTTCCTTTGTTTACATATTATTTATTTTTTTGTCAGGAAAAAATTACTTTCCATCTGTACAATTTCTTTGGGCTCTTCTTGGGGGGGGGGAGGAGGGGGGCAGTTTATAAACGCTGCCATAGAAATACAGAGAGAGTTTTGTGGAGCTGATAATAGGCTTAATCAACTTTGTGTCAACTCGTTTGGCGATGGCTTGGATGTAACCGACATTAATTTATATGAAACATTTACGCACTATAGCTTTAAGAGCAAAACACAGCTCATCTTTTGTTGTTAGGTTTCCCTCTCTTCTGCCTACAAACACACACACACACACACACTCAATCGCCACCATCATCTGCCTCTCTCCTGCTGAGTGTGTGTGTGTGTGTGTGTGTGTGTGTGTGTGTGTGTGTGTGTGTGTGTGTGTGTGTGTGTGTGTGTGTGTGTGTGTGTGCCGTTGCATAGAAATAATTTTCTTGTGAAGTTGTTTTTTAAATCATATTTGATTTCATGCATAATTAGCTCGACCATCAGCGGCCGCAGGGTGCCGCATGCTGGGTGTTCACACACACAAACACACACTCACACTCACACACACACACACACTCACACACACTCACACTCACACACACACACACACACACACTCACTCACCTACCCGCACGTACACACTCACACACACACACACACACACTCACTCACTCACCTACCCGCACGCACACACACACACACACACACACACACACACACACTCACTCACCTACCCGCACTCACACTCACACACACACACACACACAGACAAAAACACACACTCACACTCACACGCACACACACACACTCACTCACCTACCCGCACACACACACACACACACACACACACACACACACACACACACACACACACACACACACACACACACACACACACAGGTCAAGGCACTCTCACGTTATAGAAGTGATGACACTATTTTTACATTACTACTACCTGTGTGTGTGTGTGTGTGTGTGTGTGTTTCAATTTGTGTGTGTGTGTGTGTGTGTGTGTTTCAATATGTGTGTATGTTTGCGTTTCCGTGCGTGTGTGTGTGTGTGTGTGTGTGGACCCTGCAGGCAGCTTGTAATTGGTCAGTACACACCGCGCCACTGTTAAGAAAAAAACAGTCTTTGCTGGAGACTCACACGCAGTCGGATTAAAAACTTAATTATGTTTTAAAATTATATTTTAATTAAATACGGACGGAGGGAGGGAGGGAGGGAAGGAAGGAGGGAAGGAGGGAAGGAAGGAGGCCACTGGAATGGACTGGCACCAACAAAATAATTAATGAAACATCAAAAACACTCTTTCTGCTTCGGCCAGCAAAATATACAGTGAGCGGTAACACTCACACACACACACACACACACACACACACACTCACACACACACACACACACACACACACACACACACACACACACACACACACACACACACACACACACACACAGGCCCTTGTGTAGCTTTGATTTTCAATTCTCTCTTCCCCTGTATGTAAGAACAGATAACTTCCATTGCCAATGCATTAGTGACGACGTCTAGGTGTAATTTAACATCAGCTTGCAAATTAATAATCACTGTATTTTCTGGTATCGCCATTTTGTAATTTATTTTTTGGCATTTTCAAGCTTTATTAGATAGTACAGAGTTGAAATGGGGAGACAGAGAGAGAGAGAGGGAGGGAGGGAGGGAGGGAGGGAGGGGGGGGGGCAGAGAGAAAGAGAGAGAAAGAGACGGAGAGAGAGAGAGAGGGCGAGGTAGACAGACAGAGACAGAGAGAGAGAGAGAGAGAGAGGGAGGGGGAGAGAGGGAGAGATAGAAAGAGAAAGGGAGAGAGAGAGAAAGGGGGAGAGAGAGAGAGGGAGAGCGAGAGGGACAGAGACGATAGAGCGAGAAAGGGAGAGAGAGAGAGAGATGATAGAGGCAATCAATATTTCTAGCATTCTAATTAAAGCCTCTCAGTGGAATAAATCCATGTAATTATCAGTAAATGAAATACAAGGTCACACCTGACGGATGGACACACGCACACACACACACACACACACGCACACACACACACACACACTCACACTCTACCTGACGGATTGACGGACGGTGGAGTAAACAACAACAAAGATGTGTGTTTAGAATCTAATACCTCTTTTAAATTGTTTTTAACTATTTCGTAACACAAAAGAACACGCACACACACACGCAAACGTTTGTGTCATTACTTAAATTAGAACAAATTTGAGTTTTATTGTTGACATTTTGTCCGGTTCTCACTTTGGGACAGACCTTTAAAGGGCTGTTTGAGGGTTAACACTAGGTTTTAAAGCCACTACAAGTAACATGGCACGTTGGCGTCCCCTTTGGACAAAAGCGGTAGTATTTTTACGACGCCCGCTGTCGCAAAGCTGTTTTCTAGCTCGTGCCAGGCGCGTGAGTGTGAACTGAGAAGGGAGCAATATAGTGCATGTCCGTGTGTTGAAAGTGTGAGGACTCTTTTCGGCTCCGTGAGAGTGGTTTTGACACTGCATTAACTAATGCCAGTCACTGCCACACACACCTGATTGCAATGAGTTGATGCAGCAGTGTCACCTAACTACTCTCTCTCACGGAGCTGAAAGATTACGTGTCCGACTCCTCACAGAAAGCGAATGAACGAGAGACGGCAGTTAGTATGGATCACGATGAGGTAATGTGTTTATGTTGTTGATAATGGTTATTATCTGATGATGGTGAAGCAAAGCAAACTTTGTGTTAGTACCAACCGCTCATTCATTTAGGAGTAAACACTGCAGTCTAGTTTCGCTCTCGTGAAATTGTATACACGTTGCTTGGCAATGCCCTCGTCCCCCCGTAGCCTATATCACTCTCCCTTTTAGCTTTTCTTCATTGCATTATCTTTTTTTTCTTTGATGGTTCAGCCCCGTTATCAGTCATTATGACGACAAATAACTGTATCAAACAAGGCTCCTGCTCCCCTTCCCTCACCTGGAGGGATAGGCTTCTCAATTCACTTTGCTGCTCCACACTGAAATCTGCGACCAATACAGATATGTGACCATAGAGCCTGCACGAGCGAACCGAAAATCGGACTGGGTGTGCGACCAGACCAAAAGCAGTAATAAAAACTATATAAAAACGTCTTTCTTTGCACTGATGGTCTGGTTTGCTGTTAAAGGTAATTTATGATTATCAGAGGAAACATGAAGCTGTTTAAAAGATATTTAAATGTTACTCGTAGCCGCTTTAAGGTTCAGGTATGAATTAGGTTCATGTTAGGGTTAGTGTAAGGGTTGGGGTTAGGCATTTAGTTTGGATGGTTAGGGTTAGGGTAAGGGGCTAGGGAATGCATTATGTCAATGAGTGTCCTCACAAGTATAGTAGAAGTAACGTGTGTGTGTGTGTGTGTGTGTGTGTGTGTGTGTGTGTGTGTTCGTATTCAGATTAATAGAATCACAGTAGAACCCAATTGAGTAACTTTGACCTTGTCTGTCATTCAGCATCACTTCCACCTGCATCCTGCTGTGTATTGCTCTCTGTCTCTGTAGCTGTGTGTGTGTGTGTGTGTGTGTGTGTGTGTGTGTGTGTGTGTGTGTTTGTGTGTGTGTGTGTGTGTGTGTGTGTGTGTGTGTGTGTTTGTGTGTGTGTGTGTGTGTGACGGAGATGTTATTGATTTTTCAGGTGATCATCATTTTCTCTCTTTCTTTGCGTTGACGTTTTTTTTTTCTTAATAGTGTTTTAGGTCTGCATCACTAGAGCATGCTGGGAGATCAGCACATTCTGCAAACTGTGTGTGTGTGTGTGTGTTTGCGTGTGTGTGTGTGCGTGTGTGTGTGTGTGTGTGTGCGTGTGTGTGTGTGTGTGTGCGTGTGTGTGTGTGTGTTTAAAATGCTAAACCGCTGCTGACACCTTCAAATAAAGAATTCTGCTAACTTTTGTCATAAAAGAAAGATAGTAATATTAGTTATGTAAACATTAAAAATAGAGGGGTGCTCCGGTGGCGTAGTGGATAGAGTGCGTACCATATCGGCTCCGGCCTTCGTTGCAGTGGTCGCGGGTTCAAATCCGACACGTGGACCTTTACTGCAGGTCATCACCCCCCCCTCCCTCTCTCCCTCTCTGTCTCCCCATTTCAACCCTGTACTGTCTAATAAAGCTTGAAAATGACAAAAGATAATTTTAAAAACATTAAAAATAGAAAAAGTTCCCTTGCCTTTAACTTTATGTTTTGTATTTTCTGTTTATTTTGTCAGAGAATTTAATTCGTGGATTTAGTCTTTGAGAATTTTGAAATGTTCCTTGTAATTTTCTTCACATCAAGTCTGACTGGTGTTGACTCTCCCTGAGATTTCTCAATTCTTTAAATCCCTGATAAAGGGTTTTTTACTGGGAGTTTTTTCTCAGCCGAGCTAAGGGTCTAAGGGCAGAGGGGTGTCATACTGTATGGAATGTAAAGCCCACTGAGGCAAATGTCTATTTGTGATATTGGGCTGTACAAATACAACTGATTTGATTTGATTTGATATGATTTATGAATAACTAAATGAATAAATGCTCTATCATCAAACAAACAAACAAACTAAAGAAAACAAAACATAGCTTGAGAACAATTCACCGGAGTTAGGAATCTGCCTGTTATTGAAGATATCAGTCAGACAGTAGCCATGGTGTAGCAGCAGTGGCCATTTGCAATTTTCTGTTTTGTAATCAGGTTTTTTAGAGGCAAATTCTTGATTTAAAAAAAAAAATAATAATTTTCCTTGTAAATTTTGTGATTTTAATCTTCATATTTTTTTATAATTTTTGAATCTACAAAGATAACAACAAAATAGCTTGAGAAAATGTAGTAGCCTTAAAATTCACCAGAGTAGGAATCTGCCTGTGATGTTGAAGATATCAGTCAGACAGTAGAGGTGGTTTAGCAGCCGTGGTCCTTTGCTTGGGGGGGGCAGGTGTTACATCCACTCCCATTAATAAAGCTAATTAGCATTAGCCACTCTCCTAATTAACACGATAGACTAATTGAGAAATAATTAACAACATTAGAGGGAAAAAAAGATTTTAATGAGAGAGTGAGTGATTAGGTTGAGGTAGCATCTGCAAATAGACGACAGACAGACAGACAGACAGGCAGGCAGGCAGACATACAGACAGGCAGGCAGACAGGCAGACAGGCAGGCAGGCAGACAGGCAGACAGGCAGACAGGCAGGCAGGTAGACAGACAGACAGGCAGACAGGCAGACAGGCGGACAGGCAGGCAGGCAGGCAGACAGACAGACAGACAGACCTACAGACAGAACTATAGGTAAGGGAAAGAAGGTTTGTTTATTATATGTAGTTTTTTTTGTGTTTTGTCTTTGTAGGTGTGTGTGTGTGTGTGTGTGTGTGTGTGTGTGTGTGTGTGTGTGTGTGCATTTAACTCTGCAGCTGTTCTCGATAAGAGTTTCCTCTAAGCTTTTTGCAATCGCTGCAGGTTCTCTCTCTCACTCACACACACACACACACACACACACACACACACACACACACACACACACACACACACACACACACACACACACACAAAATGAATGACGAATGAGATTAGAATAGTTTGTTTAGTTGATTTTAGTTTCAAATGAAAGTTTCAGTTCAAACATCTGGACAACACAAGACGCCTACGGACAAGACACACGCACACAAACA
>CASHTC010000651.1:20000-22500 GCA_949357725.1 Hyperoplus immaculatus | reverse complement strand
TTGTCAAATTTACTTTTTGTCAAAATCCGCTACCTCTACATACTGTGTGTGAAAATCCAGTGTTAATACACACAGCCTAGGCTCTGTAAACGGGCATTTTTTCATTGTATACGTTGTGTATCTATTGTGGTTTTTGCTTTGCATTTGTCTGACACGACATCATTTGATTTCTCGATGATAAATAAAAAGTTAAATGAAAATAAAATAAAATGTTGCTAGCTACGGAAAGGCCCTTTGTTTACAGCCTAGGCTCTGTAAATGGGCAGTTTTTCTAGCTACTCTGGACCCCCTTTGTTAACACGACCAAATTCTTTACAGCGTGTGTGTCTGTGTGTGTTCCAGGCGGAGCTGGTGTCAGGTCAGTGTGAGGTGCAGCGCGCGGCCTTGGAGCAGATGTCTGTCCGACTGAGCGGCCTGCAGTACCAGAGTCCAGCCACCAGGAGGCAGTGCAGCCTGATGGCACGCAGCAACAGGTAAATATACACATACAGACAGACAGACAGACACAGAAACAGACAGACAGACAGAGACAGACAGACAGACAGACACAGAGACAGACATACAGACAGACAGACAGACAGACAGACAGACAGACAGACAGACAGACAGACACAGAAACAGACAGACAGACAGACACAGAAACAGACAGACAGACAGACACAGAGACAGACAGACAGACAGACAGACACAGAGACAGACATACAGACAGACAGACAGACAGACAGCCTGCAGTACCAGAGTCCATCCAGCAGGAGGCACGCAGCAACAGATACATACACACCAGAAGAACGGGGCGACTGTGGCTCAGGTGGTAGAGCGGGTTGGCCAACGATCCAAGGGTTGGCGGTTCGATCCCCGCCCTGCCACCTGTGTCATGGTTGTTGTGTCCCTGGGCAAGACACTTCACCCACCTTGCCTCGTGTGAATGTGTATGACTGCTGTATGTTTGAGGTGGTGGTCGGAGGGGCCGTAAGCGCTGAATGGCAGCCACGCTTCCGTCAGTCTGCCCCAGGGCAGCTGTGGCTACTATGGTAGTTTACCACCACCGGTATGACTGTGTGTGAATGAATGGAACCTGGAACCCTGTAAAGCGTCTTTGAGTGCCTTGAAAAGCGCTATATAAATCCAATCCATCATTATTATTTATTAGAAGAAGACATGGATGGATTTACAGAGATGACTCAGTGTAAAGGCCTTTGCACACCGGGCGCGTTTTATTTGCGCGTTATTTATAATGACCGAACGTATACAGAGTCAATACCGGCTTCCACACCAGCGCCGTCATTTTGCCTCGCGAGTTTGCGGCTTTTATTTTTTAGAACTGAGTTGGATTTTTCTGGGACGTCGCTTCCGATAGTGAGACGCGAAAAAAATTCACATTCCAAAATATTTACGTTTATTGGCGTCGCGCCCGGTGTGCAACGGCCGTAAGTAAATGTATGAAAGAAAAACTGGCTGCAATAGAAGAATTAAAAAACACCAACAACATGACAACACTATGATATGTGACACACACACACACACACGCACGCACGCACATAGGCACACACACACACACACAAAGCTGAATGTAATCACACACACACACACGCACGCACAGAGGCACACACACACACGCACACGCACATAGGCACACACACACACACACACAAAGCTGAATGTAATCACACACACACACACACACACACACACACACACACACACACAGTCTCAAGTGTTAACAGCAGTAATCTGGTTTGGACAGACTCAGCTCTTTGGTCACACTGTCTGTCGCCCGTTTCATCCCAAGCTTTGAGGGAGACACACACACACACACACACACACACACACACGCGCGCAAAATTGTGTGTATGCAAATTTAAAATGAAACCAAATTTGCTCACTCCGAGTTTGTTGCATGTGCTGTTTTGGAGACTTTGTTAGAGTGCCGTCACAGCGTCTTACATGAAGGCTGTTGTCTCTCACACACACACACACACACACACACACACACACACACACACACACACACACACACACACACACACAGACACACACACACACACACACACACACACACTGAAAGACACACACACACAGAAATACTGCTATTTTGTTCTTGTTTGTTTTTCAGTCCTTTGTGGCTAAAGTCTAATGTTACAGTAATTTACATTGGATGTGTTGGACACTAATTGGTTATTCATATATTAGCTGCTTCTCTTCACATTTACATATGTGTGTGTGTGTGTGTGTGTGTGTGTGTGTGTGTGTGTGTGTGTCTGTGTGTCTGTGTGTGTGTGTGTGTGTCTGTGTGTGTGTGTGTGTGTGCGCGCGCAGTGCAGTGGTGTGTGTGATGAGTTTCGTATTAATTGGATGTTGCTTGTTTTTTTGCTGCTAGTTTAGCTCAGTTGAGATTGGTGTGTGTGTGTGTGTGTGTGTGTGTGTGTGTGTGTGTGTTTGTGGTTTTGCTTCACTTGTGAGGGAAATGAAGGTCAGACTGAATTATTTACCGATCGCACAC
>CASHTC010000651.1:5000-7500 GCA_949357725.1 Hyperoplus immaculatus | reverse complement strand
TAACTAGGTCTTATCCTGCCGATTTTAATATGGATTTAAAAACTATCCGTTTCTTTAACTGCGGGACTTGTCACTTGCTACAGTCTCTCGTCTGTTGATCACCGCTGCACTGAATGAATGATGAGACGGTGCGGAGCCCGTCTGCAGCGGCAGCGGCTCAGCAGACAAGAGTTTTTTTTTTTTTTTTGGAGACGGAGCGGGTGGAAGGAGTTTCTTCAAGACAGTCGAAGGTAGAACACTTTTACAGTCCATGATGCGGTCCAGTGATGGAATAATACGCTGAAGTAGGCCTAATTAGATGAAGATGACCCGACTCGATATTTAAAATTATATAATGTGACCTAGCCTACTGGACTCCATAGCGGTATCGATAAGCTCAAACATTAATCATTTCTGGGTTTTGAATATAGCGGAACCAGGTCCGTAGGATAGAGCCGGCTTTCGGAACGTAGACAGCGAAACTGCGCGCACACAGGCTGTGTGTGTGTGTGTGTGTGTGTGTAGTGTGTGTGTGTGTGTGTGTGTGAGAGAGAGATAGAGAGATCGAGTGCGAAAGAGCGACCGTGATGCTTCTGGCTGCCGCGCACAGCTGCTCAATTGCGAATATAGCCGATCTATTTTGTGTGACTTAGCGGAAAAAAAATGTTTTGCAGACTGTAAAACACATGAATACACAGCCTATACTACAGACAAACCCTCTAAAATCCACTTGTCCGCCCGGGCAACCAAGAAGCAATCTCAACTTGCCCAAACATTATTTTCAGTTGCCCCGGGCAAGCGGGCAACCGTTAGTGTCAACCACTGCATACACATATAAATTGGTCGTCCGATTTATGGCGAGAGACCACTCCAAATGTTCGGTGTCTCTCGTTTTACTCTTTATAGGCATATGTTTGAGTAGGATGAACATTTTGGTTTTATAATATAAACTACTGACAACATTTCTACCACATTCACAATACATTTTTTGTCATTAAAGAGCATTTTCAATAAGTAATGTAGAGATGAAGATTGGAGAAAAATCCAGACTGGTCTCTTTAATTTTTTCCGGGGCTGTAGTATTTGGTTCGCCGATTTATGGCCTTTTGAGATATTCGACATCAGTTGATATTTGCGCTCACAAGCCCGATTAAAGACATACATCTATCATTTCCGGAGACAGCTTTGCCATGTTAGCGTTGTTAATTTTTAATTTTTTTTTACCCGAACAATTCATCATATTTTTGGTTTATATGACAGAAAAAAAAATTACCAACCAAACTAGATCACCAGAGGAGAGAATATATTGAATACGTCGGATATTGATTTTATTTAAAGGAATACTTCACCCATACAGAACCAGCGTTCTATCATTATAAAATCACTATTATAATATAATGAATGAGGTTTTTCTATCCTCAGTCTTCCCTTGGCCCAGCTGTCCTGTTAATCCTGACCCTTACTGTGATGTCACAAGAAGGAAAATGTAGGGTTAGACAGTGAGACCATAAAACACTCTTTCTGCCTTTTCTCTGGCTAGGATGATCTGATTTAATTTTTTTTTTGCACATTTATACTAAATGAATGAATGAATGAATGAATGAATGAAAACCTTTATTTATACAAACTCGAAAGGCATTGAGGTTCCCCTCATTTACAACGCCGACGAGCGCACAACAAACACAACAACAACAATAACAACAGAGTGACAGAATAAAACAGAGAAACACAAAATCCTAGCAAGATAAAAAAGATCAAAATAAATAAAGAATTACAATAAAAGAGCTTAAAAATTAATTCAGTTAAAACAAATGCAGTGGTGATGGTGAAAATCAGAAATCATAGATTTAAAAGAAGAAAAAGTGGGGAGAATGGTCATATTGAAGTTGCTCTGAAGGGCATTCCAAGGAATAGGATCTCCGATTTCAATACACCTTCATATTCCAACCGGTGAAGTAGGCCCTTAATATTTCGTAATGAAATCAACTGTTTTGGAGTCTGAACGCTCATAAATGGCTTTTTTTTGCAGTCTTTACTTGATAGAGGAAAACATTTAGAACATTTGAATTATGAGAAAAATGAAAGAAAACCAAAAAACCAGGATAATATTGAACAAGGATCGGAATGAAAAACATTGAAAGGAATTAGAAAGGAATTTAAAAATTGGGAGATAATTAGTTTTACCTGCTAAAAACTGAGAGCTAGAGTGAATTAGGTTTTCGACACACACACACACACACACACACACACACACACACACACACACACACACACACACACACACACACACACACACACACACACACAGGGAGGATGAAAGAGGACGAATGTTAACCAAACTGAAAAAGAGAGAGAGAGATGGAGAGACATAGAGAGAGAAGAGGAAAAAGAGAGAAAGGGAGGGAGGGAGAGAGAGAGACATAGAGAGAGAGAGAGAGAGAGAGAGGGGGAGAGAGAGAAGGAGAAAGGGACAGAGAGAGAGGGAGAGAAGGAGAAAAAGAGAGAGAGTGAGTGAAAGAGA
>CASHTC010000648.1:20000-22500 GCA_949357725.1 Hyperoplus immaculatus | reverse complement strand
AATATGTGTGTGCTCCCTAAATAATGACTCAAAGTAAGTCTTTGAGAACGTGTTTCTCAAGCCAGGTGGCGCATCAGACCAGGGGCTCATCTCCTGTTTCCAACATGCATCACAAACTGCTTGAGGAAGCTGTTCTACTATGATAATTGGTGATGAAAATAAATAATGTTCAACAAGATGTTACTTAGTAACGCGTTACCGGCATCGGACCTCTTTTTTCAGTAACGAGTAATCTAACGCGTTACTATCTCCAAACCAGTAATCAGATTAAAGTTACTCATCAAAGTCACTGTGCGTTACTTTTTCTGTCATTTTCCTTAGTGAAACATTTTACATAACTGCACAAATGACTGCGATTGCGATTTTATGTAAATAAATGTGCGCGCATGTGTGTCTAAACTCTCCAACTGCTCCAACCGCTCCTCTCGTCTTTTTTGTAGCGCCCCTCGTCTCTGACATGCAGCGTGTGTGTGTGCCTGTCTGTGACTGTGTGTGTGTGTGCAGCAGCATTACGGCCGAGTCTAAGCTCAACTGTGGCGCAAAACAAAGTTTTCCCCCCGATGAAATATAGCGTCTGCTATGGGGATATTTAGGATTCGGGTACGGTGACGTTGCCGTTGAAGAGATAGAAGTGTTTAAAACTTGGAAACTTATAGTCACGTGGCGACCGGTGGCCACACACACCCACCCTGCGTTCCAATACCCGATTGTGTCGTTGGGCAAGTGATGGAGAGAGAGAGCGGCGGGTGTGTGAGAGAAGCTTCGCCCCTCGTCTCTGACATGCAGCGTGTGTGTGTGTGTGCAGCAGCATTACGGCCGAGTCTAAACTGAACTGTACAAATGACTGGCTCCCTGAGCCGAACAGGAGGTGGAATAAGAGATTAACGGCGATATTTTTTTTATCGCCGATAAGAGTCTGGCGTTAACGCAGCACGTTAACGCCGATAACGGCCCACCACAAATTAAAACATTTCGGAAAATATCACAATACAAAAAATATTCCTCTTAAAGGTGCAGTGTGTAATATGACATCATCAAGAAAGTTCTACAAAGTTCTAGAATGCAACGCTGCCTGGGTAACCCCAACCCTTTAGAATAATAACAGAAGCTACAGTGGCCTTCAAGGACAAGAACAATTCTACATTTTAAACAATGCACCTGATGACATTCCAACTATGACACTTTTCAAGATGGTGGCAATAGGCCTTGGTCCAAGGTGTGGAGAAATATGGACATATATGAGACCCTTTCTAAGGGAAAAAATAATAATTCTAAAAAACAATGTCAGCTATTATGCACTAAATTAAATGTACTTATGGATATTATAATTACTTTCTACAAAATCTGCTAAAAAATAAAACCCAAAATTCTACACACTGCAGCTTTAATGTCAGTAATCAACTGGTAAAGTCTCATGATGATATCTTTAAGTTAGAAAGGTTAAAAACCTGCAGTGTCTAGAATTCAAAAAAACTAATTCCTTATTGATTCTAAATCCCTGGCGTTTTGGTTTATTCAGTTAGCGCTCTGTGTGTGAGTGTGTGTGTATGTGTGTGTGTGAGGGTGTGTGTATGTGTGTGTGTGAGGGTGTGTGTATGTGTGAGTGTGAGTGTGTGTGTGTGTGTGAGTGTGTGTGTGTGTGCCACCTTTTAAACGGCTCCCCACTTCTACATGAAATATTTATTGAAAGCTCGCAGAGGATTATTCCTAGCTGCCCATTACCATTCTAAATGCCTAGTTTATGGAAATCAGGCCGCGAAAATCAACATATTACAAGTAGCTGACACACACACACACACACACAAACACACACACACTGAGAGACACACACGCTCTCACACACACGCACACACACACACACACATGCAGACAAACACACACACATATACTGAGCCACAAACCCTACGGACACACATACATTAGACAGTCAAACACGCACACACCCACAAAGACACACACACACTTTCACACACACACACACACACACACACACACACACACACACACACACACACACACACACACACACACACACTCGCCCTACACCTACACACACACACACACACACACACACACACACACACATCCCCCCACACACACACACACTCACCCACACACACACACAGACACACACACACTGAGCCACGGACACACACACACTGAGACACACACACACACACACACACACTGAGCCACACACACACACACACACACACACTGAGCCACACACACACACACACACACAGGTTTCTCTCTGTATTGACGAGAGGCACTGCAGCAAAGTTCATTAATAATGAGAAATAAATCAATTTGTACCTCGGATTTAGTGTGTGTGTGTGTGTGTGTGTGTGTGTGTGTGTGTGTGTGAGTCACTCTTTGTGAGCGTGTGTGTGCGTGTGTGTGTGTGTGTGTGTGCGTGCGTGCTTGCTTGCTTGGCTCAGTGTGTGTGTGTGCGTGCGTGCTTGCTTGCTTGCCTCAGTGTGTGTGTGTGTGTGTGTGT
>CASHTC010000648.1:7500-10000 GCA_949357725.1 Hyperoplus immaculatus | reverse complement strand
CACACACACACACACACACACACACACACACACACACACAGAGACACACACACACACACACACAGAGACACACACACACACACACACAGAGACACACACACACACAGAGACACACACACACACACAGAGACACACACACACACACACACACACACACAGAGACACACACACACACACACACACACACAGAGACACACACACACACACACACACACACACACACACAGAGACACACACACACACACACACACACACACACTAAATGCCACATTAGCATTCTACAGTGTAAAGGAGTGAGTGCCAGTGGAGCAGATGGGCTGATGCTAGTAAGACTGGTCGTCTCCCACATAAATACACTGAGCCATCAAAAGGCAAAAGATTCTAGCAGCGCGATATGACACTGCCAAGCGCAACACACACACACACACTCAGAAAGAAAGACACACACACACAGAAAGAAATACACACACACATACACAGACACTGACACACACACAAACACACAGAAAGAAAGACACACAGACAGACGCACAAAGGCACACACACACACACACACACACAGACATACACACACACACACTCTCTCTCTCACTCACTCACTCACTCACTCACTCACTCACTCACTCACTCACTCACTCACTCACTCTCACTCAAGTTTGTACGGCTATACTTGTGAGGACATTCATTGACATAATGCATTCCCTAGCCCCTTACCCTAACCCTAACCATCCAAACTAAATGCCTAACCCCAACCCTTACACTAACCCTAACATAAACCTAATTCATACCTGAACCTTAAAACCTAGTGTTAACCCTCAAACAGCCCTTTAAAGGCCTGTCCTTAAAACCTAGTGTTAACCCTCAAACAGCCCTTTAAAGGCCTGTCCTTAGAACCTAGTGTTAACCCTCAAAGGCCTGTCCCAAAGGGAGAACCGGACAAAATGTCCTTTCTCCCCAAAAATGTCCTCACTCTTAAGGTCTAAAACTCAAATTGGTTCTCACAAAAACACACACACTCTCTCTCACACACACAAACACGCACACACACACACACACACACACACACACACACACACACACACACACACACACACACACTCTGCCACATTAGCGTCATAGTTATAAAAACCTCGTCCGAAAACGTTGCCAAATTCAACAGTTTCAGTTTTTGGTATTTTTTCCCTGTTCACACATTGATTCAGATGTTACTGATCGTTAGTCAAACTGAAAACACTCTCACACACACACACACACACACACACACACACACTCTCACACACACACACACACACACACACACACACACTCACACACACACATTGCTACACTGCAGATGTGCTGTGTTTTTCTCGTTTGTCCTCAAAATACTAATAAAGCTTTGATTACATTTCGAGAGTTTTTTTTAAGTTTTTTTTGCACAATTTAAATAAACAGAATGACAAAGTCAACACATGAATGCAGTGAGGGGAGAGGCGGGTTCTCTCCAGTGGCTCTAATAGGCCTTTCACACCGCCGCAAAATCGGTGCTAGTTCTGGGCTAGTTCGGAGTTAGAGCCAGTGTTTTGGTTTCACACCGCCAGAAAGCCTGCTCCGGGCCGTAAAAACCGGTTCAACTCAAACCCCAGGATTGAGCAGGGTTTGAAGTGAACCGCTTGCGCCAGCGGCCGGGGGAGGGATTATCCTGACCAACCAGACCAACTCAAACCTCATGCCCGCCATGTTTAAAAACACCGCTACTACGAGACGTAAACATAACATAATTACCAAACGTAGCGATCAAATTGACCGGCGAGAATACGCTGTATGGGTCCTGTTTGGTTAAGAAAGCAAAGCGAAAGCTAACACGTGTAAAAATAAGACGTATTCGCCGCTGTTGTTGTGCTTAAAGCTAGCGGTAGCTTTAGCGTTAGCCACAAGAGCAGCGGCGTCGGGCGACGTACACACACGTTTACAGTGACGTCATGACGTTGCTCTCTTGCCGGCTCCATGGCTGTCTCCGGTCGATGTGAAACCAACCGGTTCATAACTGGGATAAGGCTGGAACCAGTTTAGAACTGACCCCAACACCAGCCTGGAACTGACTCTTGGTTCATTTTGGTGTGAAAGGCCTATTAGTAGCTGTGATCTAGGAGTCAAGGCCTTGGCACACCGGGCGCGACCTGAATGAACGGCACGTAAAAGCGAATGTTTTGAAATGTGAATTTTGTCGCGTCTCACTTTAAAGGTGCAGTGTGTAATATGACATCATCAAGAAAGTTCTACAAAGTTCTAGAATGCAACGCTCCCTGGGTAACCCCAACCCTTTTTGAATAATAACAGAAGCTACAGTGGCCTTCAAGGACAAGAACAATTCTACATTTTAAACAATGCACCTGATGACATTCCAACTATGACACTTTCAAGATGGCGGCACTAGGCCTTGGTCCAAAATATGCAGAAGTATGGACATATATGAGACCCTTTCTAAAGGAAAAAATAATTAAAAAAAAAAGTTCAGCTA
>CASHTC010000647.1:105000-115000 GCA_949357725.1 Hyperoplus immaculatus | reverse complement strand
AGTAGGACGTTAGTAGGGCTTTTAGTAGGAGTAGGACGTTAGTAGGGCTTTTAGTAGGAGTAGGACGTTACGCAGCCCATGGCTAAGATTACCAGAGTGGCTGGTGTCTTACCCAGCGTGCCTTGAAACTCTATGTGTTTTAAGTCACTTAAAGTGACATAGTGCTAACCCTAACCCCTCATAGTGCTACCCCTAACCCCTCATAGTGCTAACCCTAACCCCTAACCCCTCATAGTGCTAACCCTAACCCCTAACCCCTCATAGTGCTAACCCCTAACCCCTAACCCCTAACCCCTCATAGTGCTAACCCTAACCCCTAACCCCTCATAGTGCTAACCCCTAACCCCTAACCCCTAACCCCTCATAGTGCTAACCCTAACCCCTAACCCCTCATAGTGCTAACCCCTAACCCCTAACCCCTAACCCCTCATAGTGCTAACCCTAACCCCTAACCCCTCATAGTGCTAACCCCTAACCCCTAACCCCTAACCCCTCATAGTGCTAACCCTAACCCCTAACCCCTCATAGTGCTAACCCCTAACCCCTAACCCCTAACCCCTCATAGTGCTAACCCTAACCCCTAACCCCTAACCCCTCATAGTGCTAACCCCTAACCCCTAACCCCTAACCCCTAACCCCTCATAGTGCTACCCCTAACCCCTAACCCCTCATAGTGCTAACCCCTAACCCCTAACCCCTAACCCCTAACCCCTAACCCCTAACCCCTAACCCCTAACCCCTCATAGTGCTAACCCCTAACCCCTAACCCCTAACCCCTCATAGTGCTACCCCTAACCCCTCATAGTGCTACCCCTAACCCCTAACCCCTCATAGTGCTAACCCTAACCCCTAACCCCTAACCCCTAACCCCTAACCCCTAACCCCTCATAGTGCTAACCCCTAACCCCTAACCCCTCATAGTGCTAACCCCTAACCCCTAACCCCTCATAGTGCTAACCCTAACCCCTAACCCCTAACCCCTCATAGTGCTAACCCCTAACCCCTAACCCCTCATAGTGCTAACCCCTAACCCCTAACCCCTCATAGTGCTAACCCTAACCCCTAACCCCTCATAGTGCTAACCCCTAACCCCTAACCCCTCATAGTGCTAACCCTAACCCCTAACCCCTCATAGTGCTAACCCCTAACCCCTCATAGTGCTAACCCCTAACCCCTAACCCCTCATAGTGCTAACCCTAACCCCTAACCCCTCATAGTGCTAACCCTAACCCCTAACCCCTCATAGTGCTAACCCCTAACCCCTCATAGTGCTAACCCTAACCCCTAACCCCTCATAGTGCTAACCCTAACCCCTCATAGTGCTAACTCTAACCCCTAACCCCTCATAGTGCTAACCCTAACCCCTAACCCCTAACACCTAACCCCCTAACCCCTAACCCCTCATAGTGCTAACCCCTAACCCCTAACCCCTCATAGTGCTAACTCTAACCCCTAACCCCTCATAGTGCTAACCCTAACCCCTAACCCCTAACCCCTAAAGGCAAGGACACACCAGCCCGATAATCGCCGTCGTCAAAAAAAAAGACAAATCTGTTTGGTGTGTGCCGTGACGTCGGCCGACGTAGAGGTCGTCGGGCTTGTTTTGAGCCTGTCGGCCGCCGATTGAACATGTTCAATCGGCGGCCGACCGTCTTTCATTTGGAGCAATTTGATTGGTGGAGGGCTAGCGAATCAGTGAAGCCCGGAAGTGAGGCGGGTAGCACAAACAGCTAACAACAGCTAGCCATCGTTTTAATGTGTTTGTTCGTTTCGTTTTGAGAGTACTCACATGCATCAACCCTTGTTGACTGCTCGACACCATGCTTGACACTCTCTGCTAAAAATGGTGCTCTTATGGTCCATAAATATAAATACGTATTTCTATCTATGTTTATGCTCTAGAGAGCTGTCCCATCATTTCCGGCTTTCGTGTTTTTTCGGGCCACAATACAGATTAGCGCCGCCTGCTGTTGTGGAGACATTACGTCCCGCGCAAGCGCAGAGCGTACGGAAAATAAGCAGTCGACTCGGTGTGTTCTTTGGCCGCGACGGGAAGACTGGAGCTTCCTGAAACGGCCGACTCCATTTTTTGCGTAGTCGGAACAAGTCGGACTGGTGTGTCCTGGCCTTAACACCTAACCCCCTAACCCCTAACCCCTCATAGTGCTAACCCCTAACCCCTCATAGTGCTAACCCTAACCCCTAACCCCTCATAGTGCTAACCCTAACCCCTAACCCCTAACCCCTCATAGTGCTAACCCTAACCCCCCACCCTGTTTATACTGTGTATATAATAATGTTAGCTTGTTCTTACCCCTTACAGCCTCCTCCTGTCCTTCATGTCCGACCCCTCGTCCCCCCTGTGGCGCGGCTGTCTCTACGCACTGCTCCTTTCCCTCCTCTCTAACCCCCTAACCCCTCATAGTGCTAACCCCTAACCCCCTAACCCTAACCCCCTAACCCCTATCCCTAACCCCTCATAGTGCTAACCCTAACCCCTAACCCTGTGTTCTTACCCCTTACAGCCTGCTCCTGTCCTTCATGTCCGACCCCTCGTCCCCCCTGTGGCGCGGCTGGCTCTACGCACTGCTCCTTTCCCTCCTCTCTAACCCCCTAACCCCTCATAGTGCTAACCCCTAACCCCTCATAGTGCTAACCCCTAACCCTAACCCCTTACCAGTACCCTAGCCTGTCTATAAGCTAACCCTGATGTATATATATATTAATGTTAGCTTGTTGTTACAGCCTGCTCCTGTCCTTCATGTCCGACCCCTCGTCCCCCCTGTGGCGCGGCTGTCTCTACGCGCTGCTTCTCTTCCTGCTCTCCTGCCTTCAGTCGCTGCTCAACCATCACTTCATGTTCCACTGCTTCACCGTCGGCATGAGGACCAAGACTGCCGTGATGGGGCTGGTGTACAGGAAGGTAGGACCCTAAGTATGTACTGCTAATCTGACCCCTAACCCCTGACCCATAACCCCAAACCCCTCACCACAGTATACACTCCTCCCTACACACAGCCAGACCAGACTCCAGCTAGTAGAATGGTCTGGAACCACAGTCAATCACAGTCATTGTGCCCTTGCATACCACACTTGCATACTATATGTGCACACTTGCATATTATACGTGAACACTTGCATACTATATGTGCACATTTGCATACTATATGTGCACACTTGCATACTATTTGTGCACACTTGCTTATTATACTTGCATATTATACTTGCACACTTGCGTACTACACTTGCATACTACATTTGGATATTATCCTTGCTTACTTGCACACTTGCACACTTCATGTATGTATATTTGAGCTCAGTACAGGCCCTGACCCCGGCTCTAGTGTGAACAGATCCAGACGTGTGAATGCTCTGGTAATCAGCTGTTTATAACGGTTCTTAATCTTTGTTGAAAAAGTTTCTAATAAAGTTTTGCTTGAAGGCGCTGGTGCTCAGCTGTTCTGCCCGGCGCCATGTGACGGTTGGTGATGTCATCAGCCTGGTCTCCGTGGACGTGCAGAAGCTCATGGACTTCGTGGCGTATTTCAACGTGTTGTGGATCGCGCCCATCGAGATCGCGCTCTGCTTCTACTTCCTGTGGCAGGTCAGAGCCAATCAGAGCCCGGCTGGTCGCTTAGCAACACGCTATGACATCATCCTGTGATTGATTGATTGACCGTAACCCCTTTATTACCCCACTTAACTCTGTCTGTTTGTCTGTCTGTCTGTTTGTCTGTCTGTCTGTCTGTCTGTTTGTCTGTCTGTCTGTCTGTCTGTCTGTCTGTCTGTCTGCCTGTCTGTCTGTCTGTCTGTCTGTCTGCCTGTCTGTCTGCCTGTCTGCCTGTCTGTCTTTCAGCTCCTGGGCCCGTCCGCTCTCGCTGGACTCGCTGCCGTCGTCCTGATTTTCCCTTTAAACGGAATCATCGCTAAAGTCAGAAGCAAACTGCAGGTGAAAACCCAAACACACACACACACACACACACACACACACACACACACACACACACACACACACACACACACACACACACACACACACACACACACACACACACACACACACACAGTATATACAGCTCTAGAAAAAATTAAGAGACCACTCCAAATGTTCAGTGTCTCTTGTTTGAGTAAATGAACATTTTGGTTTTATAATATAAACTACTGACATGAGCTTGTTTCTGTCCCCAGGAGGTGCAGCTGGGCTTCCTGGACGGGCGTATCCGGCTGATGAACGAGGTCCTCGGCGGGATAAAGATCCTGAAGTTCTACGCGTGGGAGAAGGTGTTTCTGAGGCGCGTGGGCGAGCAGCGGGACGGGGAGCTGGAGGCCCTGAAACGCTCCCAGGTCCTTTACTCTGTGTCTCTGGCCTCATTCAACTCCTCCTCCTTCCTGGTGAGTCACACTCTGTCACTGCTTTGAACCAATCAGGGGCTCTGTAGGCTGTGACGTCACACATAAGCTGTGTTCGGAATCGTTCCCTGTTCACTCAGTCACTGTTCCCAGTTAGGGTTAGACAGTCAGTGCGTTTCCATGCAGACTCCTAATCGGGTAACTAAACGAATAAGACCTCAACAGGACTTTTAAACTGCATGTAAACACCTTTATCCGATCTACTTCGCACACAAATCGGCACATTAACGGACAAGAGAAGTCGGATAAGAACACCTAGATAACTCGTTCATTGTCGGCTTTCTCTCTGCATGTATACAGGGACCGGATATCGCAAATCGGACTTCTCGTTCTGTGCTTGTGTGCCTGCGCGTGATAGGCTACACCATGGGTTATTGACGGAAAGGAACCGGACGTGGCTCTAAAACCACTTGTTGAAAGCATGGTTGAAAGGGCTACAGCGCCACCTAGCATAGTGGAGACAGCCATGCATCGGACATTTATCCGATTTCTGAAAGGCCATGTATACTCAGACAAGTGACACGGTCCGTTCGAGTGTCTTGTTCGATATATGTGATAATCCAATCTAGTTGTGCCATGTAACCGCACTGAGTGTTTATGATGCAGTGAACTGTTTAGGGAACAAACAAACTGAATTACATGGGTCAGTTGGCGCGTGACGCAGCTCTGTGCAGAAGTGAGCTGAGCTTAACCCGCCATGTGGTCACACATAGTAACGTGTTCCCATAGTAACCTGCCCCCCCCAGGTGGCGGTCTCCGTCTTCGGTCTCAACGTTCTGATCCATAGTAACATGTTGTGGTAGTATTATAGCTGCCCCCTCCCTCACCTCCCCCCGCCCCCCAGGTGGTAGTATTATAGCTGCCCCCTCCCTCACCTCCCCCCGCCCCCCAGGTGGTAGTATTATAGAGTTAGGGGTAGAGTTAACCCTGTGGTAGTATTATAGGGTTAGGGGTAGAGTTAACCCTGTGGTAGTATTATAGGGTTAGGGGTAGAGTTAACCCTGTGGTAGTATTATAGGGTTAGGGGTAGAGTTAACCCTGTGGTAGTATTATAGGGTTAGGGGTAGAGTTAACCCTGTGGTAGTATTATAGAGTTAGGGGTAGAGTTAACCCTGTGGTAGTATTATAGGGTTAGGGGTAGAGTTAACCCTGTGGTAGTATTATAGAGTTAGGGGTAGAGTTAACCCTGTGGTAGTATTATAGGGTTAGGGGTAGAGTTAACCCTGTGGTAGTATTATAGGGTTAGGGGTAGAGTTAACCCTGTGGTAGTATTATAGGGTTAGGGGTAGAGTTAACCCTGTGGTAGTATTATAGGGTTAGGGGTAGAGTTAACCCTGTGGTAGTATTATAGGGTTAGGGGTAGAGTTAACCCTGTGGTAGTATTATAGGGTTAGGGGTAGAGTTAACCCTGTGGTAGTATTATAGGGTTAGGGGTAGAGTTAACCCTGTGGTAGTATTATAGAGTTAGGGGTAGAGTTAACCCTGTGGTAGTATTATAGAGTTAGGGGTAGAGTTAACCCTGTGGTAGTATTATAGAGTTAGGGTTAGTATATATATAGTAACCCCCCCCCCCTGCCATCCCCCCAGGTGGCGGTCTCCGTCTTCGGTCTCTACGTTCTGAGTGACAGCAGAAACGTTCTCGACGCTCAGAAGATCTTCGTCTCCGTGGCGATCATCAACATCCTGAAGACGCCGCTGAGCCAACTGCCGTTCGCCATCAGCACGACGATGCAGGTAGCAGCTAATGCTAACGCTAATGCTAACCCAGTTAAACCACTATGCAGGTAGCTAGCTAACGCTAATGCTAACCAGCTAATGATAACACAGCTAACCCACTATGCAGGTAGCAGCTAACGCTAACCAGCTAACGCTTACCAGCTAACGCTTACCAGCTAACAGTAACGTTAACCCCTTACCCACTGTGCAGGAGTAATCAGGGGTTGTGAAAATAATCAAGTTATGTTAAAATTGTGATTCTTATCTTCTGCGATTTGAAATCGATTCGTAATTTGCAAAACGTTGACGTCGTGTTCGTCTTGAATATTTCCTGTTTCCAGACGTTCGTTTCTCTGCGTCGTTTGGGAAACTTCCTGTGTCAGGACGAGCTGAAGCCGGAGAACGTGTCGAGACTTCCACACAGCACAGGTACGTTAGCCTAGCGTTAGCCTAGCTTAGCACACACACTGAAAGCGGGGGGAACTGTTAGCCTAGCTTAGCACACACACTGGAAGCGGGGGAACTGTTAGCCTAGCTTAGCACACACACTGGAAGCGGGGGGAACTGCTAGCCTAGCTTAGCACAACCAGATAAATAAGAACAGAGACATAATAAATAAAAGGACGTTTCAGACACTAACAGATACAGTAACACATGTAGACACACATCAGCAGAATCTAGTGAAGACATCGCAATATTATTTTAGTTAGATAGATAGATAGATAGATAGATAGATAGATAGATAGATAGATAGATAGATAGATAGATAGATAGATAGATAGATAGATAGATATGGTTAGGGAAACATGGCTGATACCAGAGTAATTTATCTCACAGAATGTTAAACTTTCTCTGTGTGTGCAGAGGGCGACTGTGTGGTGGTGGAGGGCGGGGCCTTCTCCTGGACCAATCAGGGCCCTCCGTGCCTGTCGGGCGTCACGGTGACGGTTAAGCGCGGATCTCTGGTGGCGGTCGTCGGCCATGTTGGATCAGGGAAGTCGTCGTTGCTTAGCGCCATGCTGGGAGAGATGCAGTGCCGCGAGGGATCCGTCTGCATCAGGGTGAGATCACACTAACCCGAACCATCGCATCAACACACTAACCCGAACCCCTAACCCCTAACCCTAACCATCACACACTCTATTACATCACATCACATCAACACACTAACCATCACACACTCTATTACATCACATCACATCAACACACTTTAGTATTGCTACCATTAAGCTAAACTAAAATTCAGATTCAGATTCAGATTTTATTTGTCACATACACAATACATTGCAGTGAAATGTTCACAGTCGGCTCCATGCTAAATATACGCATAACAAACATAACCAAACAGCAAATACATTCAATATGTCAGAGGGTTATTGCACATAGTCTAAAGAGCGGCGGGGGGAGGGGGGGGGTTACTTAGATAAATATATAAGTGCAGTTGCTCAAAGTGCTTTAATCATTTAGATACCCGACAGCTTGGGGGTAGAAACTCTTCCTGAGTCTCTCAGTCTTTGCTGCCAGTGAGCGATATCTTTTTCCAGAGCGGAGCAGAGAGAAAAGTCAGTAGCCTGGATGGCTGGGGTCTTTCAGGATGCTGCTGGTCTTGCCCTTGCACCGCTTGATGTAAATGTCTGCTAGACTAGGGAGTTTCCCCCCTACGGTACGCTCAGCTGAACGCACCACTCTCTGCAGAGCCTTACGGTCCTGAATGGTGGTGTTCCCATACCAAGCGGTGATGTTCCCAGTCAGCATGCTCTCAATGGTGCATGTGTAGAAGCTCTGCAGGACTGGTTTGGAGGCTCTGAATTTCTTCAGCCTCCTGAGATGGAACAGTCTCTATCTCGCTTTCTTTCCCACGGTGTCCAGGTGGGTAGACCACGTCAGATCATCGGTGATCTGGAAACCGAGGTACTTAAATGTATCCACCCTCTCCACAGGGGTCCCATTGATGGATACAGTCGTGTAGTCCCGCACCTGTGTCCTCCCGAAGTCCACCAGCATCTCCTTAGTCTTGCTGGCGTTGAGGTGCAGATTGTTTGTCAGACACCATTGTGTCAGGCACCTCACCTCGCCGTCTCGTCGTTGTTTTGGATTAGGCCTACCACTATGGTGTCGTCAGCAAACTTTATGATGGTATTTGAGTTTGCGGTGGCTGCACAATCGTGTGTGTACAGGGAGTACAGTAGAGGGGACAGAACACAGCCCTGGGGGGCCCCTGTGTTGAGGGTGAGGGGGGATGAGGTGTGCCGGCCTGCTTTCAGCACCTGAGGTCTCTCTGTTAAAAAGTCCAGGATCCACCTGCAGAGGGCGTCGTTCAGCCCCAGGCTCCTGAGCTTTGTGATGAGGGTGGAGGGGAGGATGGTATTAAAGGCTGAACTATAGTCAACAAATAATAGTCTCACATAGTTCAACACTTTCCCCTTACTCTTGTCCAGGTGTGATAGGACAGTGTGTAATATGTGAGTAATGGCATCCTCAGTGGATCTGTTGGGCCGGTACGCGAATTGTAGAGGGTCGAAGATGTTGGGCAGTGAGGAGCAGATGTGGGCCTTGACCAGCTTCTCGAAACACTTCATTACCACAGAGGTAAGTGCAACTGGGTGATAATCATTATGACAGGCTGGTCTAGGTTTTTTGGGTATGGGGATGATGGTGGACCTTTTAAAGCATGTGGGGATGATGGACTGTGCCAGGGACAGGTTGAATATAGCCGTGAACACTGGTGCCAATTGATCGGCGCAGACGTTGAGAACCCGCCCTGCTATCTCATCTGGTCCTTCAGCCTTCCTGGCGTTCACCAGCTTAAATGTCCTCCTGACATCATGTTCAGAGAGAACGAGTGGTCCTCTGCTCCCTCCTACTCCGCCGCTCTCCCTCCCTGGTGCAATGGCCCCTTGGCAGGTGTCAAAGCCTGCAAAAAAAGTGTTGAGGTTATCCACCAACTGCTTACTTGCACCTCCAGAGGAGGGGGGTGGGGGTTTGTAGTCCGTCATGATTTTTAGCCCCTGCCATTCACTCTTGAGGTCTCCTTGCTGGAATTTGGACTCCATCTTCTCCCCATATTCCCTAAGCTATGCTATGCTATGTTACATTACATTACATTAACACACACTTTATTATGATCCGTCTGCATCAGGGTGATGATGCACTTTATTATTACTACCATTAAGCTAAGCTAAACTAAGCTAAACTAAGCTAAGCTAAACTAAGCTAAGCTAAACTAAGCAAACAGAACGCTGTCAGTTCTTCATGTTAACATAATGTTTATAATGATGAAACTGCTAATAACCCAAGCTGCTGATATGAAGTTAATTCTCCCGTGTGCCTTGCTCCAGGGCTCGGTGGTATGAAGTTAATTCTCCCGTGTGCCTTGCTCCAGGGCTCGGTGGTATGAAGTTAATTCTCCCGTGTGCCTTGCTCCAGGGCTCGGTGGCCTACGTCCCGCAGCAGGCGTGGATCCAGAACGTTTCTCTGAAGCAGAACATCCTGTTTGGTGGCGAGCGGAAGGAGAGCTGGTACCACCGCGTGCTGGAGGCCTGCGCTCTGCTGCCCGACCTGGACCTGCTGCCCGCCGGGGACCAGACCGAGATCGGGGAAAAGGTACTGACACTTCCTCTAACCTCTAACCCTCTAACCCCTAAACCCTCTAACCCCTAAACCCCTATCCCTATCTACCCTATAAGCACGGCCCACTACCCACTAACACTACCACAAAGCCCTAACCCCTAACCTCTAACCCAACCTTAACTTATCACAGGCTGGGGACAGAGATCGGGGAGAAGGTACTGATACTAACTCTCTAACCCTCTAACCCCTAACCCCCTATCGCCCTAATCTATCTACTCTACCAGCACGTCCCTCTAACCCCCTA
>CASHTC010000647.1:87500-100000 GCA_949357725.1 Hyperoplus immaculatus | reverse complement strand
AAAACCTGTTACCTATTATAAAGCTTAACTCTAGTAAACCGGTCTTCTGTTATACTGATATAATGTGTTGAAGCATTAACCCTTCAGCCTGCTGTGTAGGCCTGGCCATGTTATTAACATGTTATTAACCCCGTCCTGTCACCAGGCCTCGCCATGTTTGGGACCACCCTGGCGATCGCCCTGGGGGGGATCGTGGCCTCCAGGAAGCTTCATAGAGACCTGCTCCACAGCGTGCTGAGGTCTCCGGTCTCGTTCTTTGAGGTGACGCCCAGCGGCGCTCTGCTGAACCGCTTCTCCAAAGAGATCGACGCCATCGACTGTATGATCCCCGACGGGCTGAAGATGATGCTGGGATACCTGTTCAAACTGCTGGAAGTCTGTATCATCCTGCTGCTGGCCACGCCCTACACCGGGCTGGTGCTGATGCCGCTCACCTGCTTCTACATCTTCATACAGGTAGAAACACAGAGATTCAAGAGATTCAAGATTCAAGATTCAAGATGCATTTACAGAGCAGTCGCTGGCAATGAAATTCTTTGGTCTTGGGCTCCTCCAACAGGGAAATAAAGAAAGTGTATAAGTATCAAGAAACACAAGTGGAACGCTGAGACTTAAATAATTTAAAAACAACAGTAATAATAATAATAATAATCATAATAATAATAATAGTAATAATAATAATAATAATAATAATAATAATAATAATAATAATAATAATAATAATAGTAATAATAATAATAGTAATAATAATAATAATAATAATAATAATAATAATAATAGTAATAATAATAATAATAGTAATAATAATAATAATAATAATAATAATAATAATAATAATAATAATAATAAGAATAGTAATAATAATAATAAGAAGAAGAAGAAGAAGAAGAAGAAGAAGAAGAAGAAGAAGAATGAAGTGTATAAGAGGAACACAAGGAGAGCAGAGACCTAAATACAAAACTAAATAACTGTAAAATGTCAACAGACGAGTTTATATACTGTATACATACATAGATATATACAGTATAGACAGACCCTAACAGACAGGTGAGTGTATACTCACCTGTCTGTACGTCTTTATATATACAGTACATAGATATATACACTCACCTGTCTGTACGTCTTTATATATACAGTACATAGATATACATTATATAGTAATTTTTCATGAGTCATGCCGTGGTTTCAACTGGAGCCTCTTACTAATATCTGTCAGGAATAAATATGTAACTAAGGGGTTAAGCGTTAGGGTTATATATGTAACTAACCCCATTCTCCCCTTCAGTATAACAAACCCATATGTACCCTAACCCTAACCCTGTGTATATGATGTCTTAATCTAATCTACTCTAACCCTAATGTGTATATAGAGTCGCTCTTAATCTCTGGATAATTATTGTGTGTGTGTGTGTGTGTGTGTGTGTGTGTGTGTGTGTGTGTGTGTGTGTGGGATAATTATTGTAGGCCAAGCTGTACTATTGACAACAGTAAATGGAGATGCTGTCAGTAAGTGTGTGTGTTGCGTTGCAGAGTTTCTATGTGGCTTCGTCCTGCCAGCTGCGGCGTCTGGAGGCGGTGAGTCGCTCTCCGATCTACAGCCACTTCAACGAGTCTCTGGCGGGCGCGAGCGTGATCCGGGCCTTCGGAGAGGAGGAGCGGTTTCTGCTGCAGGGGGACGCTCACATCGACAGGAACCAGGAGGCCTACTTCCCTCGCTTCGTCGCCACCAGGTTCACCTGCTTTATTTATTTAAAACATTTTAACCTTTTATTCTACAGGTAAATCCCATTGAGACCACGTTACCATTCACACACACATAAAATACACCGATAGCAGCAGCAGCTACCACGCAGGGTGCAAGCTAACTATCGGGAGCAATTTAGGGTTCAGTGTCTCTTTGCCCAGGGACACTTGGACATGTGGCGGGGAGACGGGGGATCGAACCAGCGACCCTGTGAATATTTCAGAGAAGTTTCCTCATGTTTGACATGTTAGTTTTGGATGTTTTCTATCCATATGTGTGTAAGCCTAACCCTACTGTCTATATACTGGGTTAGGGTTAACCCTATGGGGTTAGGGTAGGCCTTCTGTAATGTCTACTGTATATACTGGGGTAGGGTTAGGGTTAGGGTTAGGGTAGGTCTACTGTATATACTGGGGTAGGGTTAGGGTTAGGGTAGGTCTACTGTACATACTGGGGTAGGGTTAGGGTTAGGGTTAGGGTAGGCCTACTCTATATACTGGGGTAGGGTTAGGGTTAGGGTTAGGGTAGGTCTACTGTACATACTGGGGTAGGGTTAGGGTTAGGGTAGGTCTACTGTATATACTGGGGTAGGGTTAGGGTTAGGGTAGGTCTACTGTATATACTGGGGTAGGGTTAGGGTTAGGGTTAGGGTAGGTCTACTGTATATACTGGGGTAGGGTTAGGGTTAGGGTAGGCCTACTGTACTGTCTACTGTATATACTGGGGTAGGGGTAGGGGTAGGGTAGGTCTACTGTATATACTGGGTTAGGGGTAGGGGTAGGGTACGCCAAATGCCTGTTTTCTGATGCAGTTTCTTGTGTCTGTGTGCCAGGTGGCTCGCCGTCAATCTGGAGTTTCTGGGGAACCTGCTGGTTCTGGCGGCCGCCATGTTTTCAGTTTGTGGTCGGCATGAGCTGAGTCCGGGCATCGTGGGCCTGGCCGTGTCCCACTCACTGCAGGTCGCACACCCTTCCTCTGTCTGTCTGTCTGTCTGTCTGTCTGTCTGTCTGTCTGTCTGTCTGTCTGTCTGTCTGTCTGTCTGTCTGTCTGTCCGTCTGTCCACACTGTGGCCTTTTACTATGACTGTGACATGCTGTGTGTGTGTGTGTGTGTGTGTGTGTGTGTGTGTGTGTGTGTGTGTGTGTGTGTGTGTGTGTGTGTGTGTGTGCCCGTGCGCGTGCGTGCGCAGGTGACTGGCATCCTGAGCTGGATCGTTCGCTCGTGGACCGACGTGGAGAACAACATTGTGTCTGTGGAGCGAGTGAAGGAGTACGAGAACACGCCCAAAGAGGTCGGCAAAAAATCATCTTTAAAAAGCAGACACTGCTTCCTAACAGTGAGTTGATGGCTGTGTTGTTGTGGTTGTGCCCCAGGCGGCTTGGGACAGCGAGGGCGGCGTGCTGCCCGCGGCCTGGCCCTCCACCGGAGACATCTCCTTTGAAGACTACGGACTTCAGTACAGGATGGGTTTGGACTGGGCGCTGAACGACATCTCCGTACACATCAAGGACAGAGAAAAGGTCAGAAGCACTGTTCCATCATGAGGAGAATATGGAAAAAACCAACACTCAGGAATGAACTGTAGAACTCCTATCACGTATTAAGCTAACCCCGTGTTGTGCTGTGGTCCATATAGACAGTACAGTAGGCCTACCCTAACCCTAACCCAGTATATAGACAGTACAGTACGCCTACCCTAACCCTAACCCAGTATATAGACAGTACAGTAGGCCTACACTAACCCTAACCCAGTATATAGACAGTACAGTAGGCCTACACTAACCCTAACCCAGTATATAGACAGTACAGTACGCCTACCCTAACTCTACTCCCTGTGTTCAGGTGGGCATCGTTGGGCGGACGGGCGCGGGGAAGTCCTCTCTGGCGCTGGGGATCTTCCGGATCCTGGAAGCTGCAAAAGGACAAATCATCATCGACGGGATCGACATCTCTACGATCGGCCTCCACGACCTGCGCTCCAGAATCACCATCATCCCTCAGGTCGCCGATGCTGTTAGACTGCCAAACCCTCTCACCCTCTCACCCTCTCACCCTTTAACCCTCTCACCCTCTAACCCTCTCATCCTCTAACCTTTTCACCCCCTAACCCTCTAACCCTCTAACCCTTTAACCCTCTCACCCTCTCACCCTCTAACCCTCTAACCCTCTAACCCTCTAACCCTCTAGCCCTAACCCTTTCACCCCCTAACCCTCTAACCCTCTAACCCTCTAACCCTCTCACCCTCTAACCCTCTCACCCTCTAACCCTCTCACCCTCTAACCCTCTCACCCTCTAACCGTTTCACCCCCTAACCCTCTCACCCTCTCACCCTCTAACCCTCTCATCCTCTAACCTTTTCACCCCCTAACCCTCTCATCCTCTAACCTTTTCACCCCCTAACCCTCTCATCCTCTAACCTTTTCACCCCCTAACCCTCTAACCCTCTAACCCTCTCACCCTTTAACCCTCTAAAGCCGGGAACACACCGAACTGGCCCCCTGCGGCGGTTGGCCGCGTGAATGCAGGAGGCTCGCCGCTTGGTCATATTGGGCCATATTAACCGCAGCCGCCGCCGAGATCAGACCGTCACACTTACGGTGCAACAACAACAACAAAATGGTCCAGCTGTGCCAAAACATACAGATGTAGGTTCACTGTGTACAGGCAGTCATGTTACAAATATCATCAAAACAGCATGAAGACCCCGATCGCAAATACACACATATTAATAGTAATTCAGCAACCTACTAAACACATTAACAACAGCAGTGTGTGCTCAGCTGCAAAAATAAAGGCAGACATCAGCCTACCTGAAAGTGAAAGTGTGCCGGCTGACGGAGGACAACACCGGTGCTTCGCTGTACTATATTGGAATTCCACACGGACACTGCCGTCAACTTTGGGTTCATATTATCCTCAGGAACAGCACACAGCTGGGTGAGTTTCATTATGATAACCGGCGCTACCTTGGCTAAAGTACAACCAACAGCTGAACAGATGCAAAATACACATATTTGCAGAATGTATTGGAAGCCCAATGTCCTCGCTCCACATGCCCACCTCGTCTTGCAGACCACCGGGCAATCTCAACACTGATTGGCTATCGCGGCGCGGCGACGCCAAAAAGATAAATAATTTCATCTTCTGCGTTCGCCGCACATGTTCGCCGCGCCGCAAATGGCAGCGCCTTCGATTCACGCGCTTTGATGAGGCCGCTGGACGCCGATTCTTGGGTAGACGCGCGGCCACGCACTAGTACATTGACTTTGTATGTAATCTCGCCGCGCGGCCAGTGCGGTGTGTTCCCAGCTTAACCTTTTCACCCCCTAACCCTCTAACCCTCTAACCCTCTCGCCCCCTAACCCCCTAACCATTCAACCCCCTCACCCTCCCACCCTCTCACCCTCTCACCCTCTCATCCTCTCACCCTCTCGCCCTCTCACCCTCTCACCCTCCCGCCCCCTAACCCCCCAACCATTCAACCCCCTCACCCCCTCACCCTCTAACGCTCTCACCCTCTCGCCCCCTAACCCCCCAACCATTCAACCCCCTCACCCCCTCACCCTCTAACGCTCTCACCCTCTCACCCTCTCGCCCCCTAACCCCCTAACCATTCAACCCTCTAACCCTCTAACCCTCTAATGAATATGGGTCAGAATAATAATGATAATAGTCCTGTTCTAACCCCTCCCCCTTTAGGACCCAGTGGTGTTCTCGGGTTCCCTCCGGATGAACCTTGACCCCTTTGACTCGTGTTCTGACGCCGAGCTGTGGCGAGCGCTGGACCTCGCTCACCTCACCGGCTTCGTCTCCGCGTTACCCGGGAAACTCAACCACCAGTGTTACGAGGGAGGAGAGAACCTCAGGTACCACCCTAACCCTTAACCCTCTAAGGGTGCACTCACACTAGGGCCGTTTGCCTGTTCCGTGCTGCAGGAAGATTCAGCACGATCCCCCCCCCCCCCTCCTCACTCCCCCCACTGGCCCGTGGTCACACTGCTCGTGGCCTGGGCACGATTGCACCTTGCCTACGTCACCGTGCGCGTTTAGGGTTTGAAGCGTAGTATACTTGTAGGCTATACAACTGTTTGTGGATATTTTCATCCGGCCAAATTTGCATCAAATATTCCACTTCCAAATTAGAGCAACGAGAATCCTTAATCTATTTTTTTTTTTAAATGTAGCCTTGACGTAATAGGTCGCGGTGGACAGTCTCATATTTGTGCAGCACGCTGTTTATTATTAATATAACGGCCCGTCATCAGACCATACGTACCGGATGGTTTTATACACATCGATCGCTCCATCAAGTAATCCAAGTCAGAACTTTTTGTATGGGCAGAGATCGTTTTTTTAAGTGTCTTTATAAAATTTCTAGTTAAACCTTAGTGTAGGCTACTGTTTCCTTATCACCGGACCGCGGTGTGTTGTTTTGGGTTCGTTTCCACCGCCATGCGTAAAGGCAGTTATGACAGCTGACGGGAGGAACAAGAAAAAAATCTGACGAATGTGAGTAAACACGAAAACCTTTTTGCTTTGCTTTCTGCGCTCACCTATTTAGCTCTCTCCCTCTTTTATTAGCCCACACCTAGGCTTACACACACGTTAATTCTCACACATTTTATGTAGCTACAGTCCAAGTGTTGGGCAATTCTGGTGCCGACTAGAAAGGCAGCGGACGTTAACGGACAATGCATTCTTCTTAATAAATTCACGTCAGGAACTACGCCTGTGCGCTTGCTTGTGCGCGTGTCATCTCATTAGCATCTGTACTTTGGCCACGGCACACCTCTCCCAAGTGTGCCGTGGCCAAGGGGCTGTTCCGTGCTGGAATACGGATGGCGTGGTCACACTAGCCAAACGTTCTAGACTTTAGGGTAACACTTTATAATAACTATCCGTTGTAACTCGTTAATAGATCATTAGTAAACTCTTAATTAATGATTATTAATGATTTGTTAAGTGTTTGTTAGCAGTTTGTTAAGGATTTATAACAATAGTAGATAGTTAATATCTTAATAATTGAATCAGTTCATCTGGGAGGTAATCCGAGATTAACTGATCACGTCACGTTCAAGTCCATGGCATGCACAGTGTGTATTGAGTTTATTTAAAAATATTTGAAAATGGGGCTGCTCTCAGTTGCCCATGCACTGTGTATAGTCTATAGCCTATTTCAGCCTCGTCGGTATCTCGGATTACCTCCCAGATGAACTGATTCAATTATTAAGCTATTAACTATCTACCATTGTTATAAATCCTTAACAAACTGCTAACAAACACTTAACAAATCATTAATAATCATTAATTAAGAGGTTACTAATGATCTATTAACAAGTTACAACGGATAGTTATTATAAAGTGTTACCGACTTTAGTATGCAAATGAGCTCGGGCACGGGGCCGCGGCCCTAGTGTGAGTGGCCCCTAAAGCTCCCTACTCTTAAAGATAATTTTTTGGCATTTTCAAGCTTTATTTGATAGTACAGAGTTGAAATGGGGAGACAGAGAGAGAGGAGGGGATGACCTGCAGTAAAGGTCCATGGGTCGGATTCGAACCCGCAACCACTGCAACGAAGGCCGGAGCCAATATGGTACACGCTCTATCCACTACACCACCGGAGCGCCCCAAAGCTCCCTACTCTTAATTTACCTTAATCTACCCTAACCCTACCTTAACCCTACTCCATCCCCTCCCCATCCTTAACCAGCGATGTCCATGGTTAACAAGGTACAACCCTTAACCCTCACCCAATCCAAACATATTAAAATGATTGGCTCACCCCTACCATCCCTTGAATCACTCTACCGCAAATGGAGACAACACAGAGCCCGCAAGATCATCTCTAACCTTTGTCTCACAATCTCTCTCTCTCTGGTACAGTATAAGTTAACCTCTCTCTCTCTCTCTCTCTCTCTCTCAGTCTGGGCCAGAGGCAGCTGTTGTGCTTGGCTCGGGCTCTGCTCAGAAAGACCCGGATCCTGGTCCTGGATGAGGCGACAGCAGCCGTGGACCTGAGGACAGACCAGCTCATCCAGTCCACAATCCGCTCCATGTTTACCGACTGCACCATCCTCACCATCGCCCACCGGCTGGACACCATCCTGGACTACAACAGGTAAACACAGCCCATCTAACCCTCTCACCCCCTAACCATTTAACCTCCTAACCTTCCAACCCCCTAACCCTCTAACCCCGTAAACCCCTAACCCTCTAATCCCCTAACCCTCTAACCCCCTAACCCACTAACCCCATTATATATATATACACAGGGTCCATCAAATCAAATCAAATCAGTTTTATTTGTATAGCCCAAAATCACAAATACATTTGTCTCAGTGGGCTTTACATTTCATACAATATGATATATGATACAATATGATACAATACGACACCCTGCCCTTACACCCTTAGCTCGGCTGAGAAAAAACTCCCAGTAAAAACCCTTTACCGGGAATAAAAAAATTGAAGAAATCTCAGGGAGGGTCGACAGAGTAAGGGATCCCTCTCCCAGGACGGACATGCTGCAATAGATGTCATAAGTAGAGAAAATCACAAAGGAATTTGATCATTGACCAGGTGATTACATGGTAATACTAAATTAAAGTGCGAATAGTGTGGATGCAGGAAGACTTCAGATGCTGCCAGAGGATCCACACCATCTCGTCTCCACCAGGGAAAACTAAGGTTTCCATCGCCGGGATTACATCCCACGTCTCCAGGTGGCGTCCTTAACCACTGCAACATCTTTCGCGTTGATGGTCCATTCTCAGATGTTACCGGAGCGGGGACCAGATCCACACCGTCTCGTCACAACCAGGGAAAACTGGAAGAGGACAGACAGGCAACCAGTGAGCAAAGCAAAAATTAGTTTAAAGATTGAACAAGCAAGCGAGTAGAAAGAGTACTATCCTGATGGACGGTGAATCAGTGCTGATGTGAGGCAGTAGCAGGCGGGGAGCATCCGTTCCTAGGACAGCTGATTCCGCACAGAACTCGGAGTCAGTCGATTAGCATGGAGAGTGCTTGGTAGACAGAGGGAGAGAACCCCCGGGGCAACGCTCAGGCAATCATGGAAGATAGACAGAGGAGAACAAATGTCAGAGAAATGGTATCAGTTATGCAATTAGCGTCGGCAGGACAATTTTTCAGTGGGAGGACAACCGGTACTGAGGCCCAGACAAACTGAGACAGCTCCTCAGGCTGTTAATAATAACACTATAACAATGTTAAACAATATGAACACAATTAACATTAAATTACATTGATTTACACTCTACCGTTCCCCACCGACACACAATCGGCGCCAGCCCCCCAGACCCAGAGCCTGCCCCCCAGCACCCCGCCCCCAGAGAGCACGCCCCAGTGCGGCACTAGTCCCGCGGAGGACCCGGGGCCATAGATAGAGAATAGACAGTACAGAATAGGGAAATAGCCAAATGCACCGCTGCCACGAGGAGCACAGCCGAAACCCCCGGAGGGGCGGCCCGTACAGCCCACCCGGGCCCGCTGGACCGGCCATGCCCAGCCCATGAGGCAAGGCCAGAGGCGCCAAGCACAAAGGGCGTGACGCATCCGCCGCCATCGGCACACCCAGAGCCAGGACCGGCCGGAGGAGCACCGACGCCGGGCAGCGAAACACAGACGCCAACAGCGACGCCACAGAGCGGACCGCCAGGCAGGGACAAATGATTAAAACAGTTTAAAAACTGTTAAAACAGTTAAAACCTAAATTGCATAGATTGCTTCTATCCGCCCCATGACAATCTATTGTCTCCCGAGACGGTCAAAAGCAACCCGCGTCAAACGATTAAAAACATCGCAGTCCATCTAACCCATCTAACCCTATTATATTTATTACAACAGGTACACAGGGGCTCAGGGGCTTTCACACATGAGACGAACACTAAGCGAAGCAGTGAATTCATAATCATATACATAATTATTATATCTGACACTAATGATGTCATGTATTGTCTGTCCTCTGATTGGTCTAATGTATTATCTGTCGTCAGGGTGATGGTGATGGACCGCGGCTCGATAGCAGAGATGGATTCTCCCGACCAGCTGCTCCGCCAGCAGATGCTGTTCTACCAGATGTGTCGTGAGGCCGGTCTGGCCTGAGGGGGGGGGGGCTGAGGGGGGGGGGCTGAGGGCCTGAGGAGGGGGGCAGAGGAGGGGGGCAGAGGGGGTGGGGCTGAGGGCCTGAGGGGGGACTAAGGGCTGGTCTGGCCTGAGGGTGGGGGCTGAGGGGGGGGGGGCTAAGGGCCTGAGGGGGGGCCAAGGAGGGGAAAGGGGGGGACTAAGGGGCTGGTCTGGCCTGAGGGGGGGGCTGAGGGGGAGGGGGCTAAGGGCGGGGGGGCCTGAGGGGCAGGGCTAAGGGCCGGTCTGGCCCTAACCCTAACCCTTTTGTATGCCGCTTGTGGATATTTTTGAAGGAAGTCCACTGCTAGGCAGATGTTCTCTTAAAGCTCTCCATTTGTAGATGATTTGCCTCACGGTGGAACGATGGAGCTCAAACTTTTATTAAATTAATTTATAGCTGTCACCAGACAAATGTGCAACATCACAACTCTGTTCCTGAGATCCTCTGAGATTTGTTTCCCTTTTAGCATGTCTGACCTGTATGGGTTCAGTTTGGTGGGCCTAAACTGACCTGGTTTGATCTCTGTTTTATCTAGTGCCACCCAATTCCGTCCCTGTAAACAGTGTCACCATGGCGACTGACAGTCATTGTGACCTTTGACACTAGCTCACTTTAACTGCATGCTGTAACCATGGCAACCATCCTCTGTTTAGTTCATAGCTTCTGAAGATGTAACGAGAGACAGAAACATGTTAAAGTGATGACCAGCTGTCTGTCTGTCTGTCTGTCTGTCTGTCTGTCTGTCTGTCTGTCTGAAGGCCGAATGTAAAACTCAACTGTGCCAAATGTTTTATAAAGAAATCCAAAACCAGTCAATCTGTCTTCACTATTTTCTGTTTTCTCCTGACCCTAACCCAGGTTCCATTAGCCCTTACCCTTTAACCCCAAAGGCCTTTGCACACCAGGCGTGTTTTATTTGTGCAATCAATTTGCGCATTATTAATAATTACGGAACGTATACAGAGTCAATACAAGCTTCCATATCAGCGCCGATAGTGAGACATTGATAGTTTTTCTCCTAACAGGGTTAGACAGGGTTAGGGCTAGGAGAAAAACTATCGATGTCTCACTATCGGCCAAACAGGGTCAGGGTTAGGGTTAGGAGAAAAACTATCGATGTCTCACTATCGGCCAAACAGCTTTACAAGATGAAACCTATTCTGCTGTGACTGTATCCATGGTAACCACTATCAGTTGCTATGGTTACCGTTCCTCTATCAGATGTTACAGATGTTTTATTAAACAGTTCTGGAGTTAAAACTATTCTTAATGGAAGGGTTAGGGTCCAGACAAGATGGGCTAACCCTAATGGGACCTGAACAGAGGTTAATGTAATATTTCATAATCACACAGAGATGCAACAGGAAACTATTAATAATGAATTTCCTGTTGTCAGATTCAAACTGTTTCTAGATTAGACAGTCATCGCTGCTCTGGGTTTAATGAGAGAGAGAGAGAGACAGAGAGGGAGAGAGAGAGAGAGACAGAGAGAGAGACAGAGAGACAGAGAGAGAGAGACAGAGAGAGAGAGACAGAGAGAGAGAGAGAGAGAGACAGAGAGAGAGAGAGAGAGAGAGAGAGACAGAGAGAGAGAGAGAGAGAGAGAGACAGAGAGAGAGAGAGAGACACACACACACAGACAGACACACACCTACACACAGAGAGAGAGAGAGAGAGAGAGAGACAGAGACAGAGAGAGAGAGACAGAGATAGACATAGAGTGATATGTTATGATATATTCTTATATGATGAATATTTTTACTTATAGTATTATAATTTGATGAGGTGCTTTGGCAATATTGTACAATACTGTAACTTTCATGCCAATAAAGCCAATTTGAATTGAATTGAATTGATAGAGAGATAGATAGATAGATAGAGAGAGAGAGAGAGAGAGAGAGACAGAGACAAAGGTCACATGGTGCAGCTCTGCTCACTGTTGATTGGTGGGACAGACAGACAGACAGACAGACTCTAAATGATGAACATCAGGGGCATGAATAGAATGTGGAAAACAATATATAACTGATCAGTTTACTGTTCTCTGGCTCCTGAAGGGCTATCTGTCTGGCCTTTGACCTGAGAGGTGAAACCATGTGGTGTGTGTGTGTGTGTGTGTGTGTGTGTGTGTGTGTGTGTGTGTGTGTGTGTGTGTTCACCAACATGACAGCCTTTACCCCCCCTCCCACACACACATGTTGTAACCAGCTGATTTGAATGTGTCACTGATATGGGCTAACCCTAACCCTAACGCTCTGCCATAGCAGCATCCTCAGGTAAAGCAGAAAGGTGTGAAATAAATTAAATTTGATTATCATTAACATTGTTTTAATGTTTTTTCATGAAGGCCATTTTATATTTTATATTATTTTGTACCGTCTAAGATAATGTGACTTTGAATTTTCTTTTACCCATAGACCAAGTAAAAAGTTTTTGATTGTTCTAAAATACAACTGGCCTATATTCAGCCTTTTTATATTAGTAAGGTAGTGACGTCAGATTCGATCTCCCACCTCCCCTCGTCCTGTGGAAGTGCCCATGAGCAAGACACTGAACCTTTCACTGCTCCGGCAGCTGCTGCCAGCGGTAGGAATGTGTTGATGTACTGT
>CASHTC010000647.1:0-82500 GCA_949357725.1 Hyperoplus immaculatus | reverse complement strand
TAAATATTGCTTCAGAAAATCCTCCTCCTTTTTCTCGGAAGGTTTCAATTCACAAGTTATTGCTTATAAGTTGTGCGTAACTTAGTTTGTAAACCACCCTTCTAGTAAAATAGAACAGATGTACTATTTTCAGAATTTAAACATCCTCGTTTAAACCTGGGAAGGTATTATAACCTATTCCTTTTATTTTTAAAGATTTGGTGTATAAGCATATTCTCTCCTTACAGAGAGGTTAGTTGTATGAGGTTGTGTATGTTTTAAATCAGTAATGTGCCGTGGTGTGGAATCAAATTGTACTTACCTCCCCGAGGACGGAACCATCTCTTTGAAGAACAAACCTATAACTAAAGTCCTTCTGTTCCAGTTATAAACTAATTCACAACTGAGGCTTTACAACATTTAAGGGATTTTATTAACAAAATACAAGAGAGTATAGATATAATACATAAAATGGACAAGAAAGGAAAAGAAAAGAGGTTGTATGCCTATAACTCATTCAATAGAGTTATTAAAAAACCCCTCTGACCTCACTGATGACATCACACCTTCTCTTCTTCTCTTTCAGCAAATCCGCTGGAAGAATTGACGAGAAAAGACTTTTACTCTGAAAATCAGCAGAGGCGACTTCCTGAGCTGTCAATCATTCCTCACACACTTTGTTCCTGTTGAAATGAATGAATGTAAAACAATAAAAAACATCTAAAAACTGGATCTTTGTGACTATATGAATAACATGGTTTAAACATATTAAAGCTGCAGTGTGTAACTCTGTGTGTGTCAGAGAAGTGAAACATTTTCTAAGGTTTATTCTCATAACTGAATAAACAAACTTTCCTCACAGGAAAATGTGATCCCTGGAACACTGTTTGAAGTTAGAAAGCTTCCTGAAAAGTTACTGTTTCACTGTTGTTGTTTACAGCAGCAGGGCCCACAGTTTGGTTTACAAACATATTCTAGTCTTACGTTTGGTAAAAACTTGCTGAAAAGGCATTTTTTGTTGTAAAAATACAAGGGCACAAGTTTAGTATGCAATGGCACGAGTTTAGTATGCAAGGGCACGAGTTTAGTATGCAAGGGCACACATTTAGTATGCAAGGGCACGATTTTAGTATGCAAGGGCACGAGTTTAGTATGCAAGGACACGAGTTTAGTATGCACACGTTTAGTATGCAAGGGCACGAGTTTAGTATGCAAGGGCACGAGTTTACTATGCACACATTTAGTATGCAAAGGCACTAGTTTAAGTATGCAAGGGCACACATTTAGTATGCAAGGGCACATGTCTAGTATGCAAGTCTAGTATGCAAGTCTGCCTGTCTGTCTGCGTGGGTGTGTGTGTGTGTGTGTGTGTGTGTGTGTGTGTGTACAATAACAACATTTAATTTACTTATTGGCAAGTTTTACCTTCAAACAATGGAGCAATATTTTCTGTTTCATTCTGTGACTTTATAAATCCACCATCAGAATGTCCTGAAACTTTTTGTGTGGCCTCATGGGGTCGTGAACTATGACCCTGGAGTGGAATGACTCTGGAATAACACGTTTTTTTTTTTTAAATTGAATCCAAAATCATATCTAATTTCTCTCATATTTTCAATATCTAGTGGGCTTTTATTTTGAAACTACACATCAGAATGTCCTGAAACTTCTTGGGTGACCTCATGGGGTTGTGAACTATGACCCTGGAGTGGAAAGACTCTGGAATAACAGGGCGTTTTTTTTTTAAATTGAATCCAAAATCATATCTAATTTCTCTCATATTTTCAATATCTAGTGGGCTTTTATTCTGAAACTACACATCAGAATGTCCTGAAACTTTTTGTGTGGCCTCATGGGGTCGTGAACTATGACCCTGGAGTGGAATGACTCTGGAATAACAGGGCGTTTTTTTAAAAATTGAATCCAAAATCATATCGAATGTCTCTCATATTTTCAATATCTAGTGGGCTTTTATTTTGAAACTACACATCAGAATGTCCTGAAACTTCTTGGGTGACCTCATGGGGTTGTGAACTATGACCCTGGAGTTGAATGACTCTGGAATAACAGGGTTTTTTTTTTTAAATTGAATCCAAAATCATATCTAATTTCTCTCATATTTTCAATATCTAGTGGGCTTTTATTCTGAAACTACACATCAGAATGTCCTGAAACTTTTTGTGTGGCCTCATGGGGTCGTGAACTATGACCCTGGAGTGGAATGACTCTGGAATAACAGGGCGTTTTTTTAAAAATTGAATCCAAAATCATATCGAATTTCTCTCATATTTTCAATATCTAGTGGGCTTTTATTTTGAAACTACACATCAGAATGTCCTGAAACTTCTTGGGTGACCTCATGGGGTTGTGAACTATGACCCTGGAGTGGAATGACTCTGGAATAACAGGGTTTTTTTTTTTAAATTGAATCCAAAATCATATCTAATTTCTCTCATATTTTCAATATCTAGTTGGCTTTTATTCTGAAACTACACATCAGAATGTCCTGAAACTTTTTGTGTGGCCTCATGGGGTCGTGAACTATGACCCTGGAGTGGAATGACTCTGGAATAACAGGGCGTTTTTTTTTAAATTGAATCCAAAATCATATCGAATTTCTCTCATATTTTCAATATCTAGTGGGCTTTTATTCTGAAACTACACATCAGAATGTCCTGAAACTTTTTGTGTGGCCTCATGGGGTCGTGAACTATGACCCTGGAGTGGAATGACTCTGGAATAACAGGGCGTTTTTTTTAAAAATTGAATCCAAAATCATATCTAATTTCTCTCATATTTTCAATATCTAGTGGGCTTTTACTCTGAAACTACACATCAGAATGTCCTGAAACTTTTTGTGTGGCCTCATGGGGTCGTGAACTATGACCCTGGAGTGGAATGACTCTGGAATAACAGGGCGTTTTTTTAAAAATTGAATCCAAAATCATATCTAATTTCTCTCATATTTTCAATATCTAGTGGGCTTTTATTCTGAAACTACACATCAGAATGTCCTGAAACTTTTTGTGTGGCCTCATGGGGTTGTGAACTATGACCCTGGAGTGGAATGACTCTGGAATAACAGGGCGTTTTTGTTTTTTAATTGAATCCAAAATCATATCTAATTTTGAAAATTTGAGAGAAATTAGATATGATTTTGGATTCAATTTAAAAAAAACGCCCTGTTATTCCAGAGTCATTCAACTCCAGGGTCATAGTTCCCCATGAGTTCACCCCATGAGGTCACCCTGAAAGTACACATCAGAATGTCCTGAATCTTCTTGTGTGACCTCATGGGGTTGTGAACTATGACCCTGGAGTGGAATGACTCTGGAATAACAGGGCGTTTTCTTTTAAATTGAATCCAAAATCATATCTAATTTCTCTCATATTTTCAATATCTAGTGGGCTTTTATTTTGAAACTACACATCAGAATGTCCTGAAACTTCTTGGGTGACCTCATGGGGTTGTGAACTATGACCCTGGAGTGGAATGACTCTGGAATAACAGGTTTTTTTTTTTTTAATTAAATCCAAAATCATATCTAATTTCTCTCATATTTTCAATATCTAGTGGGCTTTTATTCTGAAACTACACATCAGAATGTCCTGAAACTTTTTGTGTGGCCTCATGGGGTCGTGAACTATGACCCTGGAGTGGAATGACTCTGGAATAACAGGGCGTTTTTTTAAAAATTGAATCCAAAATCATATCGAATTTCTCTCATATTTTCAATATCTAGTGGGCTTTTATTTTGAAACTACACATCAGAATGTCCTGAAACTTCTTGGGTGACCTCATGGGGTTGTGAACTATGACCCTGGAGTGGAATGACTCTGGAATAACAGGGTTTTTTTTTTTAAATTGAATCCAAAATCATATCTAATTTCTCTCATATTTTCAATATCTAGTGGGCTTTTATTCTGAAACTACACATCAGAGTATCCTGAAACTTTTTGTGTGGCCTCATGGGGTCGTGAACTATGACCCTGGAGTGGAATGACTCTGGAATAACAGGGCGTTTTTTTAAAAATTGAATCCAAAATCATATCTAATTTCTCTCATATTTTCAATATCTAGTTGGCTTTTATTCTGAAACTACACATCAGAATGTCCTGAAACTTTTTGTGTGGCCTCATGGGGTCGTGAACTATGACCCTGGAGTGGAATGACTCTGGAATAACAGGGCGTTTTTTTTTAAATTGAATCCAAAATCATATCGAATTTCTCTCATATTTTCAATATCTAGTGGGCTTTTATTCTGAAACTACACATCAGAATGTCCTGAAACTTTTTGTGTGGCCTCATGGGATCGTGAACTATGACCCTGGAGTGGAATGACTCTGGAATAACAGGGCGTTTTTTTTAAAAATTGAATCCAAAATCATATCTAATTTCTCTCATATTTTCAATATCTAGTGGGCTTTTATTCTGAAACTACACATCAGAATGTCCTGAAACTTTTTGTGTGGCCTCATGGGGTCGTGAACTATGACCCTGGAGTGGAATGACTCTGGAATAACAGGGCGTTTTTGTTTTTTAATTGAATCCAAAATCATATCTAATTTTGAAAATATGAGAGAAATTAGATATGATTTTGGATTCAATTTAAAAAAAACGCCCTGTTATTCCAGAGTCATTCAACTCCAGGGTCACAGTTCCCCATGAGTTCACCCCATGAGGTCACCCTGAAAGTACACATCAGAATGTCCTGAAACTTCTTGGGTGACCTCATGGGGTTGTGAACTATGACCCTGGAGTGGAAAGACTCTGGAATAACAGGGCGTTTTTTTTTAAATTGAATCCAAAATCATATCTAATTTCTCTCATATTTTCAATATCTAGTGGGCTTTTATTCTGAAACTACACATCAGAATGTCCTGAAACTTTTTGTGTGGCCTCATGGGGTCGTGAACTATGACCCTGGAGTGGAATGACTCTGGATTAACTGGGCGTTTTTTTAAATTGAATCCAAAATCATATCTAATTTCTCTGATATTTTCAATATCTAGTGGGCTTTTATTTTGAAACTACACATCAGAATGTCCTGAAACTTCTTGGGTGACCTCATGGGGTTGTGAACTATGACCCTGGAGTGGAAAGACTCTGGAATAACAGGGCGTTTTTTTTTAAATTGAATCCAAAATCATATCTAATTTCTCTCATATTTTCAATATCTAGTGGGCTTTTATTTTGAAACTACACATCAGAATGTCCTGAAACTTTTTGTGTGGCCTCATGGGGTCGTGAACTATGACCCTGGAGTGGAATGACTCTGGAATAACAGGGCGTTTTTTTTTTAATTGAATCCAAAATCATATCTAATTTTGAAAATATGAGAGAAATTAGATATGATTTTGGATTCAATTTAAAAAAAACGCCCTGTTATTCCAGAGTCATTCAACTCCAGGGTCATAGTTCCCCATGAGTTCACCCCATGAGGTCACCCTGAAAGTACACATCAGAATGTCCTGAATCTTCTTGTGTGACCTCATGGGGTTGTGAACTATGACCCTGGAGTGGAATGACTCTGGAATAACAGGGCGTTTTCTTTTAAATTGAATCGAAAATCATATCTAATTTCTCTCATATTTTCAATATCTAGTGGGCTTTAATTCTGAAACTACACATCAGAATGTCCTGAAACTTTTTGTGTGGCCTCATGGGGTCGTGAACTATGACCCTGGAGTGGAATGACTCTGGAATAACAGGGCGTTTTTTTAAAAATTGAATCCAAAATCATGTCGAATTTCTCTCATATTTTCAATATCTAGTGGGCTTTTATTTTGAAACTACACATCAGAATGTCCTGAAACTTCTTGGGTGACCTCATGGGGTTGTGAACTATGACCCTGGAGTGGAATGACTCTGGAATAACAGGGTTTTTTTTTTTAAATTGAATCCAAAATCATATCTAATTTCTCTCATATTTTCAATATCTAGTTGGCTTTTATTCTGAAACTACACATCAGAATGTCCTGAAACTTTTTGTGTGGCCTCATGGGGTCGTGAACTATGACCCTGGAGTGGAATGACTCTGGAATAACAGGGCGTTTTTTTTAAAATTGAATCCAAAATCATATCGAATTTCTCTCATATTTTGAATATCTAGTGGGCTTTTATTCTGAAACTACACATCAGAATGTCCTGAAACTTTTTGTGTGGCCTCATGGGGTCGTGAACTATGACCCTGGAGTGGAATGACTCTGGAATAACAGGGCGTTTTTTTTTTAATTGAATCCAAAATCATATCTAATTTTGAAAATATGAGAGAAATTAGATATGATTTTGGATTCAATTTAAAAAAAACGCCCTGTTATTCCAGAGTCATTCAACTCCAGGGTCATAGTTCCCCATGAGTTCACCCCATGAGGTCACCCTGAAAGTACACATCAGAATGTCCTGAATCTTCTTGTGTGACCTCATGGGGTTGTGAACTATGACCCTGGAGTGGAATGACTCTGGAATAACAGGGCGTTTTCTTTTAAATTGAATCGAAAATCATATCTAATTTCTCTCATATTTTCAATATCTAGTGGGCTTTAATTCTGAAACTACACATCAGAATGTCCTGAAACTTTTTGTGTGGCCTCATGGGGTCGTGAACTATGACCCTGGAGTGGAATGACTCTGGAATAACAGGGCGTTTTTTTAAAAATTGAATCCAAAATCATGTCGAATTTCTCTCATATTTTCAATATCTAGTGGGCTTTTATTTTGAAACTACACATCAGAATGTCCTGAAACTTCTTGGGTGACCTCATGGGGTTGTGAACTATGACCCTGGAGTGGAATGACTCTGGAATAACAGGGTTTTTTTTTTTAAATTGAATCCAAAATCATATCTAATTTCTCTCATATTTTCAATATCTAGTTGGCTTTTATTCTGAAACTACACATCAGAATGTCCTGAAACTTTTTGTGTGGCCTCATGGGGTCGTGAACTATGACCCTGGAGTGGAATGACTCTGGAATAACAGGGCGTTTTTTTTAAAATTGAATCCAAAATCATATCGAATTTCTCTCATATTTTGAATATCTAGTGGGCTTTTATTCTGAAACTACACATCAGAATGTCCTGAAACTTTTTGTGTGGCCTCATGGGGTCGTGAACTATGACCCTGGAGTGGAATGACTCTGGAATAACAGGGCGTTTTTTTTTTAATTGAATCCAAAATCATATCTAATTTTGAAAATATGAGAGAAATTAGATATGATTTTGGATTCAATTTAAAAAAAACGCCCTGTTATTCCAGAGTCATTCAACTCCAGGGTCATAGTTCCCCATGAGTTCACCCCATGAGGTCACCCTGAAAGTACACATCAGAATGTCCTGAATCTTCTTGTGTGACCTCATGGGGTTGTGAACTATGACCCTGGAGTGGAATGACTCTGGAATAACAGGGCGTTTTCTTTTAAATTGAATCCAAAATCATATCTAATTTCTCTCATATTTTCAATATCTAGTGGGCTTTTATTTTGAAACTACACATCAGAATGTCCTGAAACTTCTTGGGTGACCTCATGGGGTTGTGAACTATGACCCTGGAGTGGAATAACTCTGGAATAACAGGTTTTTTTTTTTTTTATTAAATCCAAAATCATATCTAATTTCTCTCATATTTTCAATATCTAGTGGGCTTTTATTTTGAAACTACACATCAGAATGTCCTGAAACTTCTTGGGTGACCTCATGGGGTTGTGAACTATGACCCTGGAGTGGAAAGACTCTGGAATAACAGGGCGTTTTTTTTTAAATTGAATCCAAAATCATATCTAATTTCTCTCATATTTTCAATATCTAGTGGGCTTTTATTCTGAAACTACACATCAGAATGTCCTGAAACTTTTTGTGTGGCCTCATGGGGTCGTGAACTATGACCCTGGAGTGGAATGACTCTGGATTAACTGGGCGTTTTTTTAAATTGAATCCAAAATCATATCTAATTTCTCTGATATTTTCAATATCTAGTGGGCTTTTATTCTGAAACTACACATCAGAATGTCCTGAAACCTTTTGTGTGGCCTCATGGGGGTCGTGAACTATGACCCTGGAGTGGAATGACTCTGGAATAACAGGGTTTTTTTTTTTAAATTGAATCCAAAATCATATCTAATTTCTCTCATATTTTCAATATCTAGTGGGCTTTTATTTTGAAACTACACATCAGAATGTCCTGAAACTTCTTGGGTGACCTCATGGGGTTGTGAACTATGACCCTGGAGTGGAAAGACTCTGGAATAACAGGGCGTTTTTTTTTAAATTGAATCCAAAATCATATCTAATTTCTCTCATATTTTCAATATCTAGTGGGCTTTTATTTTGAAACTACACATCAGAATGTCCTGAAACTTTTTGTGTGGCCTCATGGGGTCGTGAACTATGACCCTGGAGTGGAATGACTCTGGAATAACAGGGCGTTTTTTTTTTAATTGAATCCAAAATCATATCTAATTTTGAAAATATGAGAGAAATTAGATATGATTTTGGATTCAATTTAAAAAAAACGCCCTGTTATTCCAGAGTCATTCAACTCCAGGGTCATAGTTCCCCATGAGTTCACCCCATGAGGTCACCCTGAAAGTACACATCAGAATGTCCTGAATCTTCTTGTGTGACCTCATGGGGTTGTGAACTATGACCCTGGAGTGGAATGACTCTGGAATAACAGGGCGTTTTCTTTTAAATTGAATCCAAAATCATATCTAATTTCTCTCATATTTTCAATATCTAGTGGGCTTTTATTCTGAAACTACACATCAGAATGTCCTGAAACTTTTTGTGTGGCCTCATGGGGTCGTGAACTATGACCCTGGAGTGGGATGACTCTGGAATAACAGGGCGTTTTTTTAAAAATTGAATCCAAAATCATATCGAATTTCTCTCATATTTTCAATATCTAGTGGGCTTTTATTTTGAAACTACACATCAGAATGTCCTGAAACTTCTTGGGTGACCTCATGGGGTTGTGAACTATGACCCTGGAGTGGAATGACTCTGGAATAACAGGGTTTTTTTTTTTAAATTGAATCCAAAATCATATCTAATTTCTCTCATATTTTCAATATCTAGTTGGCTTTTATTCTGAAACTACACATCAGAATGTCCTGAAACTTTTTGTGTGGCCTCATGGGGTCGTGAACTATGACCCTGGAGTGGAATGACTCTGGAATAACAGGGCGTTTTTTTTTAAATTGAATCCAAAATCATATCGAATTTCTCTCATATTTTGAATATCTAGTGGGCTTTTATTCTGAAACTACACATCAGAATGTCCTGAAACTTTTTGTGTGGCCTCATGGGGTCGTGAACTATGACCCTGGAGTGGAATGACTCTGGAATAACAGGGCGTTTTTTTTAAAAATTGAATCCAAAATCATATCTAATTTCTCTCATATTTTCAATATCTAGTGGGCTTTTATTCTGAAACTACACATCAGAATGTCCTGAAACTTTTTGTGTGGCCTCATGGGGTCGTGAACTATGACCCTGGAGTGGAATGACTCTGGAATAACAGGGCGTTTTTTTAAAAATTGAATCCAAAATCATATCTAATTTCTCTCATATTTTCAATATCTAGTGGGCTTTTATTCTGAAACTACACATCAGAATGTCCTGAAACTTTTTGTGTGGCCTCATGGGGTCGTGAACTATGACCCTGGAGTGGAATGACTCTGGAATAACAGGGCGTTTTTTTTTTAATTGAATCCAAAATCATATCTAATTTTGAAAATATGAGAGAAATTAGATATGATTTTGGATTCAATTTAAAAAAAACGCCCTGTTATTCCAGAGTCATTCAACTCCAGGGTCATAGTTCCCCATGAGTTCACCCCATGAGGTCACCCTGAAAGTACACATCAGAATGTCCTGAATCTTCTTGTGTGACCTCATGGGGTTGTGAACTATGACCCTGGAGTGGAATGACTCTGGAATAACAGGGCGTTTTCTTTTAAATTGAATCCAAAATCATATCTAATTTCTCTCATATTTTCAATATCTAGTGGGCTTTTATTCTGAAACTACACATCAGAATGTCCTGAAACTTTTTGTGTGGCCTCATGGGGTCGTGAACTATGACCCTGGAGTGGAATGACTCTGGAATAACAGGGCGTTTTTTTAAAAATTGAATCCAAAATCATATCGAATTTCTCTCATATTTTCAATATCTAGTGGGCTTTTATTTTGAAACTACACATCAGAATGTCCTGAAACTTCTTGGGTGACCTCATGGGGTTGTGAACTATGACCCTGGAGTGGAATGACTCTGGAATAACAGGGTTTTTTTTTTAAATTGAATCCAAAATCATATCTAATTTCTCTCATATTTTCAATATCTAGTTGGCTTTTATTCTGAAACTACACATCAGAATGTCCTGAAACTTTTTGTGTGGCCTCATGGGGTCGTGAACTATGACCCTGGAGTGGAATGACTCTGGAATAACAGGGCGTTTTTTTTAAAATTGAATCCAAAATCATATCGAATTTCTCTCATATTTTGAATATCTAGTGGGCTTTTATTCTGAAACTACACATCAGAATGTCCTGAAACTTTTTGTGTGGCCTCATGGGGTCGTGAACTATGACCCTGGAGTGGAATGACTCTGGAATAACAGGGCGTTTTTTTAAAAATTGAATCCAAAATCATATCTAATTTCTCTCATATTTTCAATATCTAGTGGGCTTTTATTCTGAAACTACACATCAGAATGTCCTGAAACTTTTTGTGTGGCCTCATGGGGTCGTGAACTATGACCCTGGAGTGGAATGACTCTGGAATAACAGGGCGTTTTTTTAAAAATTGAATCCAAAATCATATCTAATTTCTCTCATATTTTCAATATCTAGTGGGCTTTTATTCTGAAACTACACATCAGAATGTCCTGAAACTTTTTGTGTGGCCTCATGGGGTTGTGAACTATGACCCTGGAGTGGAATGACTCTGGAATAACAGGGCGTTTTTTTTTTAATTGAATCCAAAATAATATCTAATTTTGAAAATATGAGAGAAATTAGATATGATTTTGGATTCAATTTAAAAAAAACGCCCTGTTATTCCAGAGTCATTCAACTCCAGGGTCATAGTTCCCCATGAGTTCACCCCATGAGGTCACCCTGAAAGTACACATCAGAATGTCCTGAATCTTCTTGTGTGACCTCATGGGGTTGTGAACTATGACCCTGGAGTGGAATGATTCTGGAATAACAGGGCGTTTTCTTTTAAATTGAATCCAAAATCATATCTAATTTCTCTCATATTTTCAATATCTAGTGGGCTTTTATTTTGAAACTACACATCAGAATGTCCTGAAACTTCTTGGGTGACCTCATGGGGTTGTGAACTATGACCCTGGAGTGGAATGACTCTGGAATAACAGGGTTTTTTTTTTTAAATTAAATCCAAAATCATATCTAATTTCTCTCATATTTTCAATATCTAGTGGGCTTTTATTCTGAAACTACACATCAGAATGTCCTGAAACTTTTTGTGTGGCCTCATGGGGTCGTGAACTATGACCCTGGAGTGGAATGACTCTGGATTAACTGGGCGTTTTTTTAAATTGAATCCAAAATCATATCTAATTTCTCTGATATTTTCAATATCTAGTGGGCTTTTATTCTGAAACTACACATCAGAATGTCCTGAAACTTTTTGTGTGGCCTCATGGGGTCGTGAACTATGACCCTGGAGTGGAATGACTCTGGAATAACAGGGTTTTTCTTTTTTAAATTGAATCCAAAATCATATCTAATTTCTCTCATATTTTCAATATCTAGTGGGCTTTTATTTTGAAACTACACATCAGAATGTCCTGAAACTTCTTGGGTGACCTCATGGGGTCGTGAACTATGACCCTGGAGTGGAAAGACTCTGGAATAACAGGGCGTTTTTTTTTAAATTGAATCCAAAATCATATCTAATTTCTCTCATATTTTCAATATCTAGTGGGCTTTTATTCTGAAACTACACATCAGAATGTCCTGAAACTTTTTGTGTGGCCTCATGGGGTCGTGAACTATGACCCTGGAGTGGAATGACTCTGGAATAACAGGCCGTTTTTTTTTAATTGAATCCAAAATCATATTTAATTTTGAAAATATGAGAGAAATTAGATATGATTTTGGATTCAATTAAAAAAAAACGCCCTGTTATTCCAGAGTCATTCAACTCCAGGGTCATAGTTCCCCATGAGTTCACCCCATGAGGTCACCCTGAAAGTACACATCAGAATGTCCTGAATCTTCTTGTGTGACCTCATGGGGTTGTGAACTATGACCCTGGAGTGGAATGACTCTGGAATAACAGGGCGTTTTCTTTTAAATTGAATCCAAAATCATATCTAATTTCTCTCATATTTTCAATATCTAGTGGGCTTTTATTTTGAAACTACACATCAGAATGTCCTGAAACTTCTTGGGTGACCTCATGGGGTTGTGAACTATGACCCTGGAGTGGAATGACTCTGGAATAACAGGGTTTTTTTTTTTAAATTGAATCCAAAATCATATCTAATTTCTCTCATATTTTCAATATCTAGTGGGCTTTTACTCTGAAACTACACATCAGAATGTCCTGAAACTTTTTGTGTGGCCTCATGGGGTCGTGAACTATGACCCTGGAGTGGAATGACTCTGGAATAACAGGGCGTTTTTTTAAAAATTGAATCCAAAATCATATCGAATTTCTCTCATATTTTCAATATCTAGTGGGCTTTTATTTTGAAACTACACATCAGAATGTCCTGAAACTTCTTGGGTGACCTCATGGGGTTGTGAACTATGACCCTGGAGTGGAATGACTCTGGAATAACAGCTTTTTTTTTTTAAATTGAATCCAAAATCATATCTAATTTCTCTCATATTTTCAATATCTAGTGGGCTTTTATTCTGAAACTACACATCAGAATGTCCTGAAACTTTTTGTGTGGCCTCATGGGGTCGTGAACTATGACCCTGGAGTGGAATGACTCTGGAATAACAGGGTTTTTTTTTTTAAATTGAATCAAAATCATATCTAATTTCTCTCATATTTTCAATATCTAGTGGGCTTTTATTTTGAAACTACACATCAGAATGTCCTGAAACTTCTTGGGTGACCTCATGGGGTTGTGAACTATGACCCTGGAGTGGAAAGACTCTGGAATAACAGGGCGTTTTTTTTAAAATTGAATCCAAAATCATATCGAATTTCTCTCATATTTTCAATATCTAGTGGGCTTTTATTTTGAAACTACACATCAGAATGTCCTGGAACTTCTTGGGTGACCTCATGGGGTTGTGAACTATGACCCTGGAGTGGAATGACTCTGGAATAACAGGGTTTTTTTTTTAAATTGAATCCAAAATCATATCTAATTTCTCTCATATTTTCAATATCTAGTGGGCTTTTATTCTGAAACTACACATCAGAATGTCCTGAAACTTTTTGTGTGGCCTCATGGGGTCGTGAACTATGACCCTGGAGTGGAATGACTCTGGAATAACAGGGCGTTTTTTTAAAAATTGAATCCAAAATCATATCTAATTTCTCTCATATTTTCAATATCTAGTGGGCTTTTATTCTGAAACTACACATCAGAATGTCCTGAAACTTTTTGTGTGGCCTCATGGGGTTGTGAACTATGACCCTGGAGTGGAATGACTCTGGAATAACAGGGCGTTTTTTTTTAATTGAATCCAAAATCATATCTAATTTTGAAAATATGAGAGAAATTAGATATGATTTTGGATTCAATTTAAAAAAAACGCCCTGTTATTCCAGAGTCATTCAACTCCAGGGTCATAGTTCCCCATGAGTTCACCCCATGAGGTCACCCTGAAAGTACACATCAGAATGTCCTGAAACTTCTTGGGTGACCTCATGGGGTTGTGAACTATGACCCTGGAGTGGAAAGACTCTGGAATAACAGGGCGTTTTTTTAAAAATTGAATCCAAAATCATATCTAATTTCTCTCATATTTTCAATATCTAGTGGGCTTTTATTCTGAAACTACACATCAGAATGTCCTGAAACTTTTTGTGTGGCCTCATGGGGTCGTGAACTATGACCCTGGAGTGGAATGACTCTGGAATAACAGGGCGTTTTTTTTAAATTGAATCCAAAATCATATCTAATTTCTCTCATATTTTCAATATCTAGTGGGCTTTTATTCTGAAACTACACATCGAATGTCCTGAAACTTTTTGTGTGGCCTCATGGGGTCGTGAACTATGACCCTGGAGTGGAATGACTCTGGAATAACTGGGCGTTTTTTTAAAAATTGAATCCAAAATCATATCGAATTTCTCTCATATTTTCAATATCTAGTGGGCTTTTATTTTGAAACTACACATCAGAATGTCCTGAAACTTCTTGGGTGACCTCATGGGGTTGTGAACTATGACCCTGGAGTGGAATGACTCTGGAATAACAGGGTTTTTTTTAAAAAATTGAATCCAAAATCATATCTAATTTCTCTCGTATTTTCAATATCTAGTGGGCTTCTATTCTGAAACTACACATCAGAATGTCCTGAAACTTTTTGTGTGGCCTCATGGGGTCGTGAACTATGACCCTGGAGTGGAATGACTCTGGAATAACAGGGCGTTTTTTTTTAAATTGAATCCAAAATCATATCGAATTTCTCTCATATTTTCAATATCTAGTGGGCTTTTATTCTGAAACTACACATCAGAATGTCCTGAAACTTTTTGTGTGGCCTCATGGGGTCGTGAACTATGACCCTGGAGTGGAATGACTCTGGAATAACAGGGCGTTTTTTAAAAAATTGAATCCAAAATCATATCTAATTTCTCTCATATTTTCAATATCTAGTGGGCTTTTATTCTGAAACTATACATCAGAATGTCCTGAAACTTTTTGTGTGGCCTCATGGGGTTGTGAACTATGACCCTGGAGTGGAATGACTCTGGAATAACAGGGCGTTTTTTTTTTAATTGAATCCAAAATCATATCTAATTTTGAAAATATGAGAGAAATTAGATATGATTTTGGATTCAATTTAAAAAAAACGCCCTGTTATTCCAGAGTCATTCAACTCCAGGGTCATAGTTCCCCATGAGTTCACCCCATGAGGTCACCCTGAAAGTACACATCAGAATATCCTGAATCTTCTTGTGTGACCTCATGGGGTTGTGAACTATGACCCTGGAGTGGAATGACTCTGGAATAACAGGGCGTTTTCTTTTAAATTGAATCCAAAATCATATCTAATTTCTCTCATATTTTCAATATCTAGTGGGCTTTTATTTTGAAACTACACATCAGAATGTCCTGAAACTTCTTGGGTGACCTCATGGGGTTGTGAACTATGACCCTGGAGTGGAATGACTCTGGAATAACAGGGTTTTTTTTTTTAAATTGAATCCAAAATCATATCTAATTTCTCTCATATTTTCAATATCTAGTGGGCTTTTATTCTGAAACTACACATCAGAATGTCCTGAAACTTTTTGTGTGGCCTCATGGGGTCGTGAACTATGACCCTGGAGTGGAATGACTCTGGAATAACAGGGCGTTTTTTTAAAAATTGAATCCAAAATCATATCGAATTTCTCTCATATTTTCAATATCTAGTGGGCTTTTATTTTGAAACTACACATCAGAATGTCCTGAAACTTCTTGGGTGACCTCATGGGGTTGTGAACTATGACCCTGGAGTGGAATGACTCTGGAATAACAGGTTTTTTTTTTTAAATTGAATCCAAAATCATATCTAATTTCTCTCATATTTTCAATATCTAGTGGGCTTTTATTCTGAAACTACACATCAGAATGTCCTGAAACTTTTTGTGTGGCCTCATGGGGTCGTGAACTATGACCCTGGAGTGGAATGACTCTGGAATAACAGGGTTTTTTTTTTTAAATTGAATCAAAATCATATCTAATTTCTCTCATATTTTCAATATCTAGTGGGCTTTTATTTTGAAACTACACATCAGAATGTCCTGAAACTTCTTGGGTGACCTCATGGGGTTGTGAACTATGACCCTGGAGTGGAAAGACTCTGGAATAACAGGGCGTTTTTTTTAAAATTGAATCCAAAATCATATCGAATTTCTCTCATATTTTCAATATCTAGTGGGCTTATATTTTGAAACTACACATCAAAATGTCCTGGAACTTCTTGGGTGACCTCATGGGGTTGTGAACTATGACCCTGGAGTGGAATGACTCTGGAATAACAGGGTTTTTTTTTAAAATTGAATCCAAAATCATATCTAATTTCTCTCATATTTTCAATATCTAGTGGGCTTTTATTCTGAAACTACACATCAGAATGTCCTGAAACTTTTTGTGTGGCCTCATGGGGTCGTGAACTATGACCCTGGAGTGGAATGACTCTGGAATAACAGGGCGTTTTTTTAAAAATTGAATCCAAAATCATATCTAATTTCTCTCATATTTTCAATATCTAGTGGGCTTTTATTCTGAAACTACACATCAGAATGTCCTGAAACTTTTTGTGTGGCCTCATGGGGTTGTGAACTATGACCCTGGAGTGGAATGACTCTGGAATAACAGGGCGTTTTTTTTTTAATTGAATCCAAAATCATATCTAATTTTGAAAATATGAGAGAAATTAGATATGATTTTGGATTCAATTTAAAAAAAACGCCCTGTTATTCCAGAGTCATTCAACTCCAGGGTCATAGTTCCCCATGAGTTCACCCCATGAGGTCACCCTGAAAGTACACATCAGAATGTCCTGAAACTTCTTGGGTGACCTCATGGGGTTGTGAACTATGACCCTGGAGTGGAAAGACTCTGGAATAACAGGGCGTTTTTTTAAAAATTGAATCCAAAATCATATCTAATTTCTCTCATATTTTCAATATCTAGTGGGCTTTTATTCTGAAACTACACATCAGAATGTCCTGAAACTTTTTGTGTGGCCTCATGGGGTCGTGAACTATGACCCTGGAGTGGAATGACTCTGGAATAACAGGGCGTTTTTTTTAAATTGAATCCAAAATCATATCTAATTTCTCTCATATTTTCAATATCTAGTGGGCTTTTATTCTGAAACTACACATCGAATGTCCTGAAACTTTTTGTGTGGCCTCATGGGGTCGTGAACTATGACCCTGGAGTGGAATGACTCTGGAATAACTGGGCGTTTTTTTAAGAATTGAATCCAAAATCATATCGAATTTCTCTCATATTTTCAATATCTAGTGGGCTTTTATTTTGAAACTACACATCAGAATGTCCTGAAACTTCTTGGGTGACCTCATGGGGTTGTGAACTATGACCCTGGAGTGGAATGACTCTGGAATAACAGGGCGTTTTTTTAAAAATTGAATCCAAAATCATATCTAATTTCTCTCATATTTTCAATATCTAGTGGGCTTTTATTCTGAAACTACACATCAGAATGTCCTGAAACTTTTTGTGTGGCCTCATGGGGTTGTGAACTATGACCCTGGAGTGGAATGACTCTGGAATAACAGGGCGTTTTTTTTAAATTGAATCCAAAATCATATCTAATTTCTCTCATATTTTCAATATCTAGTGGGCTTTTATTCTGAAACTACACATCGAATGTCCTGAAACTTTTTGTGTGGCCTCATGGGGTCGTGAACTATGACCCTGGAGTGGAATGACTCTGGAATAACTGGGCGTTTTTTTAAGAATTGAATCCAAAATCATATCGAATTTCTCTCATATTTTCAATATCTAGTGGGCTTTTATTTTGAAACTACACATCAGAATGTCCTGAAACTTCTTGGGTGACCTCATGGGGTTGTGAACTATGACCCTGGAGTGGAATGACTCTGGAATAACAGGGCGTTTTTTTAAAAATTGAATCCAAAATCATATCTAATTTCTCTCATATTTTCAATATCTAGTGGGCTTTTATTCTGAAACTACACATCAGAATGTCCTGAAACTTTTTGTGTGGCCTCATGGGGTTGTGAACTATGACCCTGGAGTGGAATGACTCTGGAATAACAGGGCGTTTTTTTAAAAATTTAATCCAAAATCATATCTAATTTCTCTCATGTTTTCAATATCTAGTGGGCTTTTATTCTGAAACTACACATCAGAATGTCCTGAAACTTCTTGTGTGGCCTCATGGGGTCGTGAACTATGACCCTGGAGTGGAATGACTCTGGAATATCAGGGCGTTTTTTTAAAAATTGAATCCAAAATCATATCGAATTTCTCTCATATTTTCAATATCTAGTGGGCTTTTATCTTGAAACTACACATCAGAATGTCCTGAAACATTTTGTGTGGCCTCATGGGGTCGTGAACTATGACCCTGGAGTGGAATGACTCTGGAATAACAGGGTTTTTTTTTTTTAAATTGAATCAAAATCATATCTAATTTCTCTCATATTTTCAATATCTAGTGGGCTTTTATTTTGAAACTACACATCAGAATGTCCTGAAACTTTTTGTGTGGCCTCATGGGGTCGTGAACTATGACCCTGGAGTGGAATGACTCTGGAATAACAGGGCGTTTTTTTTAAAATTGAATCCAAAATCATATCGAATTTCTCTCATATTTTGAATATCTAGTGGGCTTTTATTCTGAAACTACACCTCAAAATGTCCTGAAACTTTTTGTGTGGCCTCATGGGGTCGTGAACTATGACCCTGGAGTGGAATGACTCTGGAATAACAGGGCGTTTTTTTTAAAAATTGAATCCAAAATCATATCTAATTTCTCTCATATTTTCAATATCTAGTGGGCTTTTATTCTGAAACTACACATCAGAATGTCCTGAAACTTTTTGTGTGGCCTCATGGGGTCGTGAACTATGACCCTGGAGTGGAATGACTCTGGAATAACAGGGCGTTTTTTTAAAAATTGAATCCAAAATCATATCTAATTTCTCTCATATTTTCAATATCTAGTGGGCTTTTATTCTGAAACTACACATCAGAATGTCCTGAAACTTTTTGTGTGGCCTCATGGGGTTGTGAACTATGACCCTGGAGTGGAATGACTCTGGAATAACAGGGCGTTTTTTTTTTAATTGAATCCAAAATAATATCTAATTTTGAAAATATGAGAGAAATTAGATATGATTTTGGATTCAATTTAAAAAAAACGCCCTGTTATTCCAGAGTCATTCAACTCCAGGGTCATAGTTCCCCATGAGTTCACCCCATGAGGTCACCCTGAAAGTACACATCAGAATGTCCTGAATCTTCTTGTGTGACCTCATGGGGTTGTGAACTATGACCCTGGAGTGGAATGACTCTGGAATAACAGGGCGTTTTCTTTTAAATTGAATCCAAAATCATATCTAATTTCTCTCATATTTTCAATATCTAGTGGGCTTTTATTTTGAAACTACACATCAGAATGTCCTGAAACTTCTTGGGTGACCTCATGGGGTTGTGAACTATGACCCTGGAGTGGAATGACTCTGGAATAACAGGGTTTTTTTTTTTAAATTAAATCCAAAATCATATCTAATTTCTCTCATATTTTCAATATCTAGTGGGCTTTTATTCTGAAACTACACATCAGAATGTCCTGAAACTTTTTGTGTGGCCTCATGGGGTCGTGAACTATGACCCTGGAGTGGAATGACTCTGGATTAACTGGGCGTTTTTTTAAATTGAATCCAAAATCATATCTAATTTCTCTGATATTTTCAATATCTAGTGGGCTTTTATTCTGAAACTACACATCAGAATGTCCTGAAACTTTTTGTGTGGCCTCATGGGGTCGTGAACTATGACCCTGGAGTGGAATGACTCTGGAATAACAGGGTTTTTTTTTTTTAAATTGAATCCAAAATCATATCTAATTTCTCTCATATTTTCAATATCTAGTGGGCTTTTATTTTGAAACTACACATCAGAATGTCCTGAAACTTCTTGGGTGACCTCATGGGGTCGTGAACTATGACCCTGGAGTGGAAAGACTCTGGAATAACAGGGCGTTTTTTTTTAAATTGAATCCAAAATCATATCTAATTTCTCTCATATTTTCAATATCTAGTGGGCTTTTATTCTGAAACTACACATCAGAATGTCCTGAAACTTTTTGTGTGGCCTCATGGGGTCGTGAACTATGACCCTGGAGTGGAATGACTCTGGAATAACAGGGCGTTTTTTTTTAATTGAATCCAAAATCATATCTAATTTTGAAAATATGAGAGAAATTAGATATGATTTTGGATTCAATTAAAAAAAAACGCCCTGTTATTCCAGAGTCATTCAACTCCAGGGTCATAGTTCCCCATGAGTTCACCCCATGAGGTCACCCTGAAAGTACACATCAGAATGTCCTGAATCTTCTTGTGTGACCTCATGGGGTTGTGAACTATGACCCTGGAGTGGAATGACTCTGGAATAACAGGGCGTTTTCTTTTAAATTGAATCCAAAATCATATCTAATTTCTCTCATATTTTCAATATCTAGTGGGCTTTTATTTTGAAACTACACATCAGAATGTCCTGAAACTTCTTGGGTGACCTCATGGGGTTGTGAACTATGACCCTGGAGTGGAATGACTCTGGAATAACAGGGTTTTTTTTTTTAAATTGAATCCAAAATCATATCTAATTTCTCTCATATTTTCAATATCTAGTGGGCTTTTACTCTGAAACTACACATCAGAATGTCCTGAAACTTTTTGTGTGGCCTCATGGGGTCGTGAACTATGACCCTGGAGTGGAATGACTCTGGAATAACAGGGCGTTTTTTTAAAAATTGAATCCAAAATCATATCGAATTTCTCTCATATTTTCAATATCTAGTGGGCTTTTATTTTGAAACTACACATCAGAATGTCCTGAAACTTCTTGGGTGACCTCATGGGGTTGTGAACTATGACCCTGGAGTGGAATGACTCTGGAATAACAGGTTTTTTTTTTTAAATTGAATCCAAAATCATATCTAATTTCTCTCATATTTTCAATATCTAGTGGGCTTTTATTCTGAAACTACACATCAGAATGTCCTGAAACTTTTTGTGTGGCCTCATGGGGTCGTGAACTATGACCCTGGAGTGGAATGACTCTGGAATAACAGGGTTTTTTTTTTTAAATTGAATCAAAATCATATCTAATTTCTCTCATATTTTCAATATCTAGTGGGCTTTTATTTTGAAACTACACATCAGAATGTCCTGAAACATCTTGGGTGACCTCATGGGGTTGTGAACTATGACCCTGGAGTGGAAAGACTCTGGAATAACAGGGCGTTTTTTTTAAAATTGAATCCAAAATCATATCGAATTTCTCTCATATTTTCAATATCTAGTGGGCTTTTATTTTGAAACTACACATCAGAATGTCCTGGAACTTCTTGGGTGACCTCATGGGGTTGTGAACTATGACCCTGGAGTGGAATGACTCTGGAATAACAGGGTTTTTTTTTTAAATTGAATCCAAAATCATATCTAATTTCTCTCATATTTTCAATATCTAGTGGGCTTTTATTCTGAAACTACACATCAGAATGTCCTGAAACTTTTTGTGTGGCCTCATGGGGTCGTGAACTATGACCCTGGAGTGGAATGACTCTGGAATAACAGGGCGTTTTTTTAAAAATTGAATCCAAAATCATATCTAATTTTGAAAATATGAGAGAAATTAGATATGATTTTGGATTCAATTTAAAAAAAACGCCCTGTTATTCCAGAGTCATTCAACTCCAGGGTCATAGTTCCCCATGAGTTCACCCCATGAGGTCACCCTGAAAGTACACATCAGAATGTCCTGAAACTTCTTGGGTGACCTCATGGGGTTGTGAACTATGACCCTGGAGTGGAAAGACTCTGGAATAACAGGGCGTTTTTTTAAAAATTGAATCCAAAATCATATCTAATTTCTCTCATATTTTCAATATCTAGTGGGCTTTTATTCTGAAACTACACATCAGAATGTCCTGAAACTTTTTGTGTGGCCTCATGGGGTCGTGAACTATGACCCTGGAGTGGAATGACTCTGGAATAACAGGGCGTTTTTTTTAAATTGAATCCAAAATCATATCTAATTTCTCTCATATTTTCAATATCTAGTGGGCTTTTATTCTGAAACTACACATCGAATGTCCTGAAACTTTTTGTGTGGCCTCATGGGGTCGTGAACTATGACCCTGGAGTGGAATGACTCTGGAATAACTGGGCGTTTTTTTAAAAATTGAATCCAAAATCATATCGAATTTCTCTCATATTTTCAATATCTAGTGGGCTTTTATTTTGAAACTACACATCAGAATGTCCTGAAACTTCTTGGGTGACCTCATGGGGTTGTGAACTATGACCCTGGAGTGGAATGACTCTGGAATAACAGGGTTTTTTTTTAAAAATTGAATCCAAAATCATATCTAATTTCTCTCGTATTTTCAATATCTAGTGGGCTTCTATTCTGAAACTACACATCAGAATGTCCTGAAACTTTTTGTGTGGCCTCATGGGGTCGTGAACTATGACCCTGGAGTGGAATGACTCTGGAATAACAGGGCGTTTTTTTTTAAATTGAATCCAAAATCATATCGAATTTCTCTCATATTTTCAATATCTAGTGGGCTTTTATTCTGAAACTACACATCAGAATGTCCTGAAACTTTTTGTGTGGCCTCATGGGGTCGTGAACTATGACCCTGGAGTGGAATGACTCTGGAATAACAGGGCGTTTTTTAAAAAATTGAATCCAAAATCATATCTAATTTCTCTCATATTTTCAATATCTAGTGGGCTTTTATTCTGAAACTATACATCAGAATGTCCTGAAACTTTTTGTGTGGCCTCATGGGGTTGTGAACTATGACCCTGGAGTGGAATGACTCTGGAATAACAGGCCGTTTTTTTTTTAATTGAATCCAAAATCATATCTAATTTTGAAAATATGAGAGAAATTAGATATGATTTTGGATTCAATTTAAAAAAAACGCCCTGTTATTCCAGAGTCATTCAACTCCAGGGTCATAGTTCCCCATGAGTTCACCCCATGAGGTCACCCTGAAAGTACACATCAGAATATCCTGAATCTTCTTGTGTGACCTCATGGGGTTGTGAACTATGACCCTGGAGTGGAATGACTCTGGAATAACAGGGCGTTTTCTTTTAAATTGAATCCAAAATCATATCTAATTTCTCTCATATTTTCAATATCTAGTGGGCTTTTATTTTGAAACTACACATCAGAATGTCCTGAAACTTCTTGGGTGACCTCATGGGGTTGTGAACTATGACCCTGGAGTGGAATGACTCTGGAATAACAGGGTTTTTTTTTTTAAATTGAATCCAAAATCATATCTAATTTCTCTCATATTTTCAATATCTAGTGGGCTTTTATTCTGAAACTACACATCAGAATGTCCTGAAACTTTTTGTGTGGCCTCATGGGGTCGTGAACTATGACCCTGGAGTGGAATGACTCTGGAATAACAGGGCGTTTTTTTAAAAATTGAATCCAAAATCATATCGAATTTCTCTCATATTTTCAATATCTAGTGGGCTTTTATTTTGAAACTACACATCAGAATGTCCTGAAACTTCTTGGGTGACCTCATGGGGTTGTGAACTATGACCCTGGAGTGGAATGACTCTGGAATAACAGGTTTTTTTTTTTAAATTGAATCCAAAATCATATCTAATTTCTCTCATATTTTCAATATCTAGTGGGCTTTTATTCTGAAACTACACATCAGAATGTCCTGAAACTTTTTGTGTGGCCTCATGGGGTCGTGAACTATGACCCTGGAGTGGAATGACTCTGGAATAACAGGGTTTTTTTTTTTAAATTGAATCAAAATCATATCGAATTTCTCTCATATTTTCAATATCTAGTGGGCTTTTATTTTGAAACTACACATCAGAATGTCCTGGAACTTCTTGGGTGACCTCATGGGGTTGTGAACTATGACCCTGGAGTGGAATGACTCTGGAATAACAGGGTTTTTTTTTTAAATTGAATCCAAAATCATATCTAATTTCTCTCATATTTTCAATATCTAGTGGGCTTTTATTCTGAAACTACACATCAGAATGTCCTGAAACTTTTTGTGTGGCCTCATGGGGTCGTGAACTATGACCCTGGAGTGGAATGACTCTGGAATAACAGGGCGTTTTTTTAAAAATTGAATCCAAAATCATATCTAATTTTGAAAATATGAGAGAAATTAGATATGATTTTGGATTCAATTTAAAAAAAACGCCCTGTTATTCCAGAGTCATTCAACTCCAGGGTCATAGTTCCCCATGAGTTCACCCCATGAGGTCACCCTGAAAGTACACATCAGAATGTCCTGAAACTTCTTGGGTGACCTCATGGGGTTGTGAACTATGACCCTGGAGTGGAAAGACTCTGGAATAACAGGGCGTTTTTTTAAAAATTGAATCCAAAATCATATCTAATTTCTCTCATATTTTCAATATCTAGTGGGCTTTTATTCTGAAACTACACATCAGAATGTCCTGAAACTTTTTGTGTGGCCTCATGGGGTCGTGAACTATGACCCTGGAGTGGAATGACTCTGGAATAACAGGGCGTTTTTTTTAAATTGAATCCAAAATCATATCTAATTTCTCTCATATTTTCAATATCTAGTGGGCTTTTATTTTGAAACTACACATCAGAATGTCCTGAAACTTCTTGGGTGACCTCATGGGGTTGTGAACTATGACCCTGGAGTGGAATGACTCTGGAATAACAGGTTTTTTTTTTTAAATTGAATCCAAAATCATATCTAATTTCTCTCATATTTTCAATATCTAGTGGGCTTTTATTCTGAAACTACACATCAGAATGTCCTGAAACTTTTTGTGTGGCCTCATGGGGTCGTGAACTATGACCCTGGAGTGGAATGACTCTGGAATAACAGGGTTTTTTTTTTTAAATTGAATCAAAATCATATCGAATTTCTCTCATATTTTCAATATCTAGTGGGCTTTTATTTTGAAACTACACATCAGAATGTCCTGGAACTTCTTGGGTGACCTCATGGGGTTGTGAACTATGACCCTGGAGTGGAATGACTCTGGAATAACAGGGTTTTTTTTTTAAATTGAATCCAAAATCATATCTAATTTCTCTCATATTTTCAATATCTAGTGGGCTTTTATTCTGAAACTACACATCAGAATGTCCTGAAACTTTTTGTGTGGCCTCATGGGGTCGTGAACTATGACCCTGGAGTGGAATGACTCTGGAATAACAGGGCGTTTTTTTTAAATTGAATCCAAAATCATATCTAATTTCTCTCATATTTTCAATATCTAGTGGGCTTTTATTCTGAAACTACACATCGAATGTCCTGAAACTTTTTGTGTGGCCTCATGGGGTCGTGAACTATGACCCTGGAGTGGAATGACTCTGGAATAACTGGGCGTTTTTTTAAAAATTGAATCCAAAATCATATCGAATTTCTCTCATATTTTCAATATCTAGTGGGCTTTTATTTTGAAACTACACATCAGAATGTCCTGAAACTTCTTGGGTGACCTCATGGTGTTGTGAACTATGTCCCTGGAGTGGAATGACTCTGGAATAACAGGGTTTTTTTTTAAAAATTGAATCCAAAATCATATCTAATTTCTCTCGTATTTTCAATATCTAGTGGGCTTCTATTCTGAAACTACACATCAGAATGTCCTGAAACTTTTTGTGTGGCCTCATGGGGTCGTGAACTATGACCCTGGAGTGGAATGACTCTGGAATAACAGGGCGTTTTTTTTTAAATTGAATCCAAAATCATATCGAATTTCTCTCATATTTTCAATATCTAGTGGGCTTTTATTCTGAAACTACACATCAGAATGTCCTGAAACTTTTTGTGTGGCCTCATGGGGTCGTGAACTATGACCCTGGAGTGGAATGACTCTGGAATAACAGGGCGTTTTTTAAAAAATTGAATCCAAAATCATATCTAATTTCTCTCATATTTTCAATATCTAGTGGGCTTTTATTCTGAAACTATACATCAGAATGTCCTGAAACTTTTTGTGTGGCCTCATGGGGTTGTGAACTATGACCCTGGAGTGGAATGACTCTGGAATAACAGGGCGTTTTTTTTTTAATTGAATCCAAAATCATATCTAATTTTGAAAATATGAGAGAAATTAGATATGATTTTGGATTCAATTTAAAAAAAACGCCCTGTTATTCCAGAGTCATTCAACTCCAGGGTCATAGTTCCCCATGAGTTCACCCCATGAGGTCACCCTGAAAGTACACATCAGAATATCCTGAATCTTCTTGTGTGACCTCATGGGGTTGTGAACTATGACCCTGGAGTGGAATGACTCTGGAATAACAGGGCGTTGTCTTTTAAATTGAATCCAAAATCATATCTAATTTCTCTCATATTTTCAATATCTAGTGGGCTTTTATTTTGAAACTACACATCAGAATGTCCTGAAACTTCTTGGGTGACCTCATGGGGTTGTGAACTATGACCCTGGAGTGGAATGACTCTGGAATAACAGGGTTTTTTTTTTTAAATTGAATCCAAAATCATATCTAATTTCTCTCATATTTTCAATATCTAGTGGGCTTTTATTCTGAAACTACACATCAGAATGTCCTGAAACTTTTTGTGTGGCCTCATGGGGTCGTGAACTATGACCCTGGAGTGGAATGACTCTGGAATAACAGGGCGTTTTTTTAAAAATTGAATCCAAAATCATATCGAATTTCTCTCATATTTTCAATATCTAGTGGGCTTTTATTTTGAAACTACACATCAGAATGTCCTGAAACTTCTTGGGTGACCTCATGGGGTTGTGAACTATGACCCTGGAGTGGAATGACTCTGGAATAACAGGTTTTTTTTTTTAAATTGAATCCAAAATCATATCTAATTTCTCTCATATTTTCAATATCTAGTGGGCTTTTATTCTGAAACTACACATCAGAATGTCCTGAAACTTTTTGTGTGGCCTCATGGGGTCGTGAACTATGACCCTGGAGTGGAATGACTCTGGAATAACAGGGTTTTTTTTTTTAAATTGAATCAAAATCATATCTAATTTCTCTCATATTTTCAATATCTAGTGGGCTTTTATTTTGAAACTACACATCAGAATGTCCTGAAACTTCTTGGGTGACCTCATGGGGTTGTGAACTATGACCCTGGAGTGGAAAGACTCTGGAATAACAGGGCGTTTTTTTTAAAATTGAATCCAAAATCATATCGAATTTCTCTCATATTTTCAATATCTAGTGGGCTTTTATTTTGAAACTACACATCAGAATGTCCTGGAACTTCTTGGGTGACCTCATGGGGTTGTGAACTATGACCCTGGAGTGGAATGACTCTGGAATAACAGGGTTTTTTTTTAAATTGAATCCAAAATCATATCTAATTTCTCTCATATTTTCAATATCTAGTGGGCTTTTATTCTGAAACTACACATCAGAATGTCCTGAAACTTTTTGTATGGCCTCATGGGGTCGTGAACTATGACCCTGGAGTGGAATGACTCTGGAATAACAGGGCGTTTTTTTAAAAATTGAATCCAAAATCATATCTAATTTCTCTCATATTTTCAATATCTAGTGGGCTTTTATTCTGAAACTACACATCAGAATGTCCTGAAACTTTTTGTGTGGCCTCATGGGGTTGTGAACTATGACCCTGGAGTGGAATGACTCTGGAATAACAGGGCGTTTTTTTTTTAATTGAATCCAAAATCATATCTAATTTTGAAAATATGAGAGAAATTAGATATGATTTTGGATTCAATTTAAAAAAAACGCCCTGTTATTCCAGAGTCATTCAACTCCAGGGTCATAGTTCCCCATGAGTTCACCCCATGAGGTCACCCTGAAAGTACACATCAGAATGTCCTGAAACTTCTTGGGTGACCTCATGGGGTTGTGAACTATGACCCTGGAGTGGAAAGACTCTGGAATAACAGGGCGTTTTTTTAAAAATTGAATCCAAAATCATATCTAATTTCTCTCATATTTTCAATATCTAGTGGGCTTTTATTCTGAAACTACACATCAGAATGTCCTGAAACTTTTTGTGTGGCCTCATGGGGTCGTGAACTATGACCCTGGAGTGGAATGACTCTGGAATAACAGGGCGTTTTTTTTAAATTGAATCCAAAATCATATCTAATTTCTCTCATATTTTCAATATCTAGTGGGCTTTTATTCTGAAACTACACATCGAATGTCCTGAAACTTTTTGTGTGGCCTCATGGGGTCGTGAACTATGACCCTGGAGTGGAATGACTCTGGAATAACTGGGCGTTTTTTTAAGAATTGAATCCAAAATCATATCGAATTTCTCTCATATTTTCAATATCTAGTGGGCTTTTATTTTGAAACTACACATCAGAATGTCCTGAAACTTCTTGGGTGACCTCATGGGGTTGTGAACTATGACCCTGGAGTGGAATGACTCTGGAATAACAGGGTTTTTTTTAAAAAATTGAATCCAAAATCATATCTAATTTCTCTCGTATTTTCAATATCTAGTGGGCTTCTATTCTGAAACTACACATCAGAATGTCCTGAAACTTTTTGTGTGGCCTCATGGGGTCGTGAACTATGACCCTGGAGTGGAATGACTCTGGAATAACAGGGCGTTTTTTTTTAAATTGAATCCAAAATCATATCGAATTTCTCTCATATTTTCAATATCTAGTGGGCTTTTATTCTGAAACTACACATCAGAATGTCCTGAAACTTTTTGTGTGGCCTCATGGGGTCGTGAACTATGACCCTGGAGTGGAATGACTCTGGAATAACAGGGCGTTTTTTAAAAAATTGAATCCAAAATCATATCTAATTTCTCTCATATTTTCAATATCTAGTGGGCTTTTATTCTGAAACTATACATCAGAATGTCCTGAAACTTTTTGTGTGGCCTCATGGGGTTGTGAACTATGACCCTGGAGTGGAATGACTCTGGAATAACAGGGCGTTTTTTTTTTAATTGAATCCAAAATCATATCTAATTTTGAAAATATGAGAGAAATTAGATATGATTTTGGATTCAATTTAAAAAAAACGCCCTGTTATTCCAGAGTCATTCAACTCCAGGGTCATAGTTCCCCATGAGTTCACCCCATGAGGTCACCCTGAAAGTACACATCAGAATATCCTGAATCTTGTTGTGTGACCTCATGGGGTTGTGAACTATGACCCTAGAGTGGAATGACTCTGGAATAACAGGGCGTTTTCTTTTAAATTGAATCCAAAATCATATCTAATTTCTCTCATATTTTCAATATCTAGTGGGCTTTTATTTTGAAACTACACATCAGAATGTCCTGAAACTTCTTGGGTGACCTCATGGGGTTGTGAACTATGACCCTGGAGTGGAATGACTCTGGAATAACAGGGTTTTTTTTTTTAAATTGAATCCAAAATCATATCTAATTTCTCTCATATTTTCAATATCTAGTGGGCTTTTATTCTGAAACTACACATCAGAATGTCCTGAAACTTTTTGTGTGGCCTCATGGGGTCGTGAACTATGACCCTGGAGTGGAATGACTCTGGAATAACAGGGCGTTTTTTTTAAAATTGAATCCAAAATCATATCGAATTTCTCTCATATTTTCAATATCTAGTGGGCTTTTATTCTGAAACTACACATCAGAATGTCCTGAAACTTTTTGTGTGGCCTCATGGGGTCGTGAACTATGACCCTGGAGTGGAATGACTCTGGAATAACAGGGCGTTTTTTTAAAAATTGAATCCAAAATCATATCTAATTTCTCTCATATTTTCAATATCTAGTGGGCTTTTATTCTGAAACTACACATCAGAATGTCCTGAAACTTTTTGTGTGGCCTCATGGGGTTGTGAACTATGACCCTGGAGTGGAATGACTCTGGAATAACAGGGCGTTTTTTTAAAAATTTAATCCAAAATCATATCTAATTTCTCTCATGTTTTCAATATCTAGTGGGCTTTTATTCTGAAACTACACATCAGAATGTCCTGAAACTTTTTGTGTGGCCTCATGGGGTCGTGAACTATGACCCTGGAGTGGAATGACTCTGGAATATCAGGGCGTTTTTTTAAAAATTGAATCCAAAATCATATCGAATTTCTCTCATATTTTCAATATCTAGTGGGCTTTTATTTTGAAACTACACATCAGAATGTCCTGAAACATTTTGTGTGGCCTCATGGGGTCGTGAACTATGACCCTGGAGTGGAATGACTCTGGAATAACAGGGTTTTTTTTTTTTAAATTGAATCAAAATCATATCTAATTTCTCTCATATTTTCAATATCTAGTGGGCTTTTATTTTGAAACTACACATCAGAATGTCCTGAAACTTCTTGGGTGACCTCATGGGGTTGTGAACTATGACCCTGGAGTGGAAAGACTCTGGAATAACAGGGCGTTTTTTTAAAAATTGAATCCAAAATCATATCGAATTTCTCTCATATTTTCAATATCTAGTGGGCTTTTATTTTGAAACTACACATCAGAATGTCCTGGAACTTCTTGGGTGACCTCATGGGGTTGTGAACTATGACCCTGGAGTGGAATGACTCTGGAATAACAGGGTTTTTTTTTTAAATTGAATCCAAAATCATATCTAATTTCTCTCATATTTTCAATATCCAGTGGGCTTTTATTCTGAAACTACACATCAGAATGTCCTGATACTTTTTGTGTGGCCTCATGGGGTCGTGAACTATGACCCTGGAGTGGAATGACTCTGGAATAACAGGGTTTTTTTTTTAAATTGAATCCAAAATCATATCTAATTTTGAAAATATGAGAGAAATTAGATATGATTTTGGATTCAATTTAAAAAAAACGCCCTGTTATTCCAGAGTCATTCAACTCCAGGGTCATAGTTCCACATGAGTTCACCCCATGAGGTCACCCTGAAAGTACACATCAGAATGTCGTGAATATTCTTGTGTGACCTCATGGGGTTGTGAACTATGACCCTGGAGTGGAATGACTCTGGAATAACAGGGCGTTTTTTTTAAATTGAATCCAAAATCATATCTAATTTCTCTCATATTTTCAATATCTAGTGGGCTTTTATTCTGAAACTACACATCAGAATGTCCTGAAACTTTTTGTGTGGCCTCATGGGGTCGTGAACTATGACCCTGGAGTGGAATGACTCTGGAATAACAGGGCGTTTTTTTAAAAATTGAATCCAAAATCATATCAAATTTCTCTCATATTTTCAATATCTAGTGGGCTTTTATTTTGAAACTACACATCAGAATGTCCTGAAACTTCTTGGGTGACCTCATGGGGTTGTGAACTATGACCCTGGAGTGGAATGACTCTGGAATAACAGGTTTTTTTTTTTAAATTGAATCCAAAATCATATCTAATTTCTCTCATATTTTCAATATCTAGTGGGCTTTTATTCTGAAACTACACATCAGAATGTCCTGAAACTTTTTGTGTGGCCTCATGGGGTCGTCATCTATGACCCTGGAGTGGAATGACTCTGGAATAACAGGGCGTTTTTTTTTAAATTGAATCCAAAATCATATCGAATTTCTCTCATATTTTCAATATCTAGTGGGCTTTTATTCTGAAACTACACATCAGAATGTCCTGAAACTTTTTGTGTGGCCTCATGGGGTCGTGAACTATGACCCTGGAGTGGAATGGCTCTGGAATAACAGGGCGTTTTCTTTTTAAATTGAATCCAAAATCATATCTAATTTCTCTCAAATTTTCAATATCTAGTGGGCTTTAATTCTGAAACTACACATCAGAATGTCCTGAAACTTTTTGTGTGGCCTCCTGGGGTCGTGAACTATGACCCTGGAGTGGAATGACTCTGGAATAACAGGGCGTTTTTTTAAAAATTGAATCCAAAATCATATCTAATTTCTCTCATATTTTCAATATCTACTGGGCTTTTATTCTGAAACTACACATCAGAATGTCCTGAAACTTTTTGTGTGGCCTCATGGGGTTGTGAACTATGACCCTGGAGTGGAATGACTCTGGAATAACAGGGCGTTTTTTTTTTAATTGAATCCAAAATCATATCTAATTTTGAAAATATGAGAGAAATTAGATATGATTTTGGATTCAATTTAAAAAAAACGCCCTGTTATTCCAGAGTCATTCAACTCCAGGGTCATAGTTCCCCATGAGTTCACCCCATGAGGTCACCCTGAAAGTACACATCAGAATGTCCTGAAACTTCTTGGGTGACCTCATGGGGTTGTGAACTATGACCCTGGAGTGGAATGACTCTGGAATAACAGGGCGTTTTTTTAAAAATTTAATCCAAAATCATATCTAATTTCTCTCATGTTTTCAATATCTAGTGGGCTTTTATTCTGAAACTACACATCAGAATGTCCTGAAACTTTTTGTGTGGCCTCATGGGGTCGTGAACTATGACCCTGGAGTGGAATGACTCTGGAATATCAGGGCGTTTTTTTAAAAATTGAATCCAAAATCATATCGAATTTCTCTCATATTTTCAATATCTAGTGGGCTTTTATTTTGAAACTACACATCAGAATGTCCTGAAACATTTTGTGTGGCCTCATGGGGTCGTGAACTATGACCCTGGAGTGGAATGACTCTGGAATAACAGGGTTTTTTTTTTTTAAATTGAATCAAAATCATATCTAATTTCTCTCATATTTTCAATATCTAGTGGGCTTTTATTTTGAAACTACACATCAGAATGTCCTGAAACTTCTTGGGTGACCTCATGGGGTTGTGAACTATGACCCTGGAGTGGAAAGACTCTGGAATAACAGGGCGTTTTTTTAAAAATTGAATCCAAAATCATATCGAATTTCTCTCATATTTTCAATATCTAGTGGGCTTTTATTTTGAAACTACACATCAGAATGTCCTGGAACTTCTTGGGTGACCTCATGGGGTTGTGAACTATGACCCTGGAGTGGAATGACTCTGGAATAACAGGGTTTTTTTTTTAAATTGAATCCAAAATCATATCTAATTTCTCTCATATTTTCAATATCCAGTGGGCTTTTATTCTGAAACTACACATCAGAATGTCCTGATACTTTTTGTGTGGCCTCATGGGGTCGTGAACTATGACCCTGGAGTGGAATGACTCTGGAATAACAGGGTTTTTTTTTTAAATTGAATCCAAAATCATATCTAATTTTGAAAATATGAGAGAAATTAGATATGATTTTGGATTCAATTTAAAAAAAACGCCCTGTTATTCCAGAGTCATTCAACTCCAGGGTCATAGTTCCACATGAGTTCACCCCATGAGGTCACCCTGAAAGTACACATCAGAATGTCGTGAATATTCTTGTGTGACCTCATGGGGTTGTGAACTATGACCCTGGAGTGGAATGACTCTGGAATAACAGGGCGTTTTTTTTAAATTGAATCCAAAATCATATCTAATTTCTCTCATATTTTCAATATCTAGTGGGCTTTTATTCTGAAACTACACATCAGAATGTCCTGAAACTTTTTGTGTGGCCTCATGGGGTCGTGAACTATGACCCTGGAGTGGAATGACTCTGGAATAACAGGGCGTTTTTTTAAAAATTGAATCCAAAATCATATCAAATTTCTCTCATATTTTCAATATCTAGTGGGCTTTTATTTTGAAACTACACATCAGAATGTCCTGAAACTTCTTGGGTGACCTCATGGGGTTGTGAACTATGACCCTGGAGTGGAATGACTCTGGAATAACAGGTTTTTTTTTTTAAATTGAATCCAAAATCATATCTAATTTCTCTCATATTTTCAATATCTAGTGGGCTTTTATTCTGAAACTACACATCAGAATGTCCTGAAACTTTTTGTGTGGCCTCATGGGGTCGTCATCTATGACCCTGGAGTGGAATGACTCTGGAATAACAGGGCGTTTTTTTTTAAATTGAATCCAAAATCATATCGAATTTCTCTCATATTTTCAATATCTAGTGGGCTTTTATTCTGAAACTACACATCAGAATGTCCTGAAACTTTTTGTGTGGCCTCATGGGGTCGTGAACTATGACCCTGGAGTGGAATGGCTCTGGAATAACAGGGCGTTTTCTTTTTAAATTGAATCCAAAATCATATCTAATTTCTCTCAAATTTTCAATATCTAGTGGGCTTTAATTCTGAAACTACACATCAGAATGTCCTGAAACTTTTTGTGTGGCCTCCTGGGGTCGTGAACTATGACCCTGGAGTGGAATGACTCTGGAATAACAGGGCGTTTTTTTAAAAATTGAATCCAAAATCATATCTAATTTCTCTCATATTTTCAATATCTAGTGGGCTTTTATTCTGAAACTATACATCAGAATGTCCTGAAACTTTTTGTGTGGCCTCATGGGGTTATGAACTATGACCCTGGAGTGGAATGACTCTGGAATAACAGGGCGTTTTTTTTTTAATTGAATCCAAAATCATATCTAATTTTGAAAATATGAGAGAAATTAGATATGATTTTGGATTCAATTTAAAAAAAACGCCCTGTTATTCCAGAGTCATTCAACTCCAGGGTCATAGTTCCCCATGAGTTCACCCCATGAGGTCACCCTGAAAGTACACATCAGAATGTCCTGAATCTTCTTGTGTGACCTCATGGGGTTGTGAACTATGACCCTGGAGTGGAATGACTCTGGAATAACAGGGCGTTTTCTTTTAAATTGAATCCAAAATCATATCTAATTTCTCTCATATTTTCAATATCTAGTGGGCTTTTATTCTGAAACTACACATCAGAATGTCCTGAAACTTTTTGTGTGGCCTCATGGGGTCGTGAACTATGACCCTGGAGTGGAATGACTCTGGAATAACAGGGCGTTTTTTTAAAAATTGAATCCAAAATCATATCTAATTTCTCTCATATTTTCAATATCTAGTGGGCTTTTATTCTGAAACTACACATCAGAATGTCCTGAAACTTTTTGTGTGGCCTCATGGGGTTGTGAACTATGACCCTGGAGTGGAATGACTCTGGAATAACAGGGCGTTTTTTTAAAAATTGAATCCAAAATCATATCTAATTTCTCTCATGTTTTCAATATCTAGTGGGCTTTTATTCTGAAACTACACATCAGAATGTCCTGAAACTTTTTGTGTGGCCTCATGGGGTCGTGAACTATGACCCTGGAGTGGAATGACTCTGGAATATCAGGGCGTTTTTTAAAAAATTGAATCCAAAATCATATCGAATTTCTCTCATATTTTCAATATCTAGTGGGCTTTTATTTTGAAACTACACATCAGAATGTCCTGAAACTTTTTGTGTGGCCTCATGGGGTCGTGAACTATGACCCTGGAGTGGAATGACTCTGGAATAACAGGGCGTTTTTTTTAAATTGAATCAAAATCATATCTAATTTCTCTCATATTTTCAATATCTAGTGGGCTTTTATTTTGAAACTACACATCAGAATGTCCTGAAACTTCTTGGGTGACCTCATGGGGTTGTGAACTATGACCCTGGAGTGGAAAGACTCTGGAATAACAGGGCGTTTTTTTTAAAATTGAATCCAAAATCATATCGAATTTCTCTCATATTTTCAATATCTAGTGGGCTTTTATTTTGAAACTACACATCAGAATGTCCTGGAACTTCTTGGGTGACCTCATGGGGTTGTGAACTATGACCCTGGAGTGGAATGACTCTGGAATAACAGGGTTTTTTTTTTAAATTGAATCCAAAATCATATCTAATTTCTCTCATATTTTCAATATCTAGTGGGCTTTTATTCTGAAACTACACATCAGAATGTCCTGAAACTTTTTGTGTGGCCTCATGGGGTCGTGAACTATGACCCTGGAGTGGAATGACTCTGGAATAACAGGGTTTTTTTTTAAAATTGAATCCAAAATCATATCTAATTTTGAAAATATGAGAGAAATTAGATATGATTTTGGATTCAATTTAAAAAAAACGCCCTGTTATTCCAGAGTCATTCAACTCCAGGGTCATAGTTCCACATGAGTTCACCCCATGAGGTCACCCTGAAAGTACACATCAGAATGTCGTGAATATTCTTGTGTGACCTCATGGGGTTGTGAACTATGACCCTGGAGTGGAATGACTCTGGAATAACAGGGCGTTTTTTTTAAATTGAATCCAAAATCATATCTAATTTCTCTCATATTTTCAATATCTAGTGGGCTTTTATTCTGAAACTACACATCAGAATGTCCTGAAACTTTTTGTGTGGCCTCATGGGGTCGTGAACTATGACCCTGGAGTGGAATGACTCTGGAATAACAGGGTTTTTTTTTTAAAATTGAATCCAAAATCATATCTAATTTTGAAAATAGGAGAGAAATTAGATATGATTTTGGATTCAATTTAAAAAAAACGCCCTGTTATTCCAGAGTCATTCAACTCCAGGGTCATAGTTCCCCATGAGTTCACCCCATGAGGTCACCCTGAAAGTACACATCAGAATGTCCTGAATATTCTTGTGTGACCTCATGGGGTTGTGAACTATGACCCTGGAGTGGAATGACTCTGGAATAACAGGGCGTTTTTTTTAAATTGAATCCAAAATCATATCTAATTTCTCTCATATTTTCAATATCTAGTGGGCTTTTATTCTGAAACTACACATCAGAATGTCCTGAAACTTTTTGTGTGGCCTCATGGGGTCGTGAACTATGACCCTGGAGTGGAATGACTCTGGAATAACAGGGTTTTTTTTTTAAATTGAATCCAAAATCATATCTAATTTCTCTCATATTTTCAATATTTAGTGGGCTTTTATTCTGAAACTACACATCAGAATGTCCTGAAACTTTTTGTGTGGCCTCATGGGGTCGTGAACTATGACCCTGGAGTGGAAAGACTCTTGAATAACAGGGCGTTTTTTTAAAAAATGAATCCAAAATCATATCGAATTTCTCTCATATTTTCAATATCTAGTGGGCTTTTATTCTGAAACTACACATCAGAATGTCCTGAAACTTTTTGAGTGGCCTCATGGGGTCGTGAACTATGACCCTGGAGTGGAATGACTCTGGAATAACAGGGTGTAGCGGGTACAGGTGTTTCAGATTAATTCTGCTATTAGAAATTAATCTGATGATTAATAATACTTTAATATTTTATTAAAGTTCAAAAGGGGCACCACCATTCATTTAAGAAATGGAAAAATAATAGCAAATTGTCTCGTTTAATCAATGGTTTATTTTCAAATGTTGATTACTTTAAGGTTCAGTTAAATGAATCAACATTAATAAATCCTAGTCTCAATGATCATTTCCATAAAATAATGTAATCAAGTAGTTACTATTATACATTTGGTAATATGATCTTAACACTGAAGGCTACAGAGTCTTTCACTTGTTGATTGTTGACACTCCAATAATATCCACACAAATAAATCACAAACACTTCTGGTTACAATATAAGAACATTTATTTTAACCACGATGAAACTTAAGGTAACATCCGTTTTAAACACGCATAAAGCAAATACACTTAATCAAGGAAAAACGTCTAGAACATTGTTGTTTATACAGCTATGTACCAATGTGTGTGTGTGTGTGTGGGGGGGGGTGAGTGAGTGAGTGCGTGTATGTGTACGTGTGAGTGAGTGAGTGAGTGAGTGAGTGTGTGTGTGTGTGTGTGTGTGTGTGTGTGTGTGTAGCGGAGCAAGAACAAAAGGGACGGGGAAGTTCCCACGTGACTTGGGACACCAGAGGCACAAAATGGCGGCCGAAATAGGCTAGGTTATTAATGACACAAAATGGCGTCCCTGGATGGCTAGGCTAGGCTATCCTACTTTCCCCGATGGGGGGAGTGATTACCACGGGTGCTCAAAGGGCGTCTACCTTTGGGACAAAGGACCTGACGAATGGTATTTGAGGCGGGGAATTTGGAAAACACACTAGCTCTTTAAAGGGAATTCTACCAACGATCTTAGCACCAATTCTATCTAGGTCAGGTTACCATCTAACGTGTGTGCACGTGCGTGCAGGAGAGGAAGAGGAGGAAAGGCCACGCTTGGACGCGGAGAGGGGGGGAAAAGAAAGGCGTTAGGTTTAAAACATACAGCAGACTTAAAAACCCACACTGCAGCGTGAATGAAAAGATCGAACTTTCCCTTCTGGCTCTCCGTGGGGGAGAGGACAAACGGAGATTGATCACACAGCTTGTTTCAAAATAGCAAACACAAATTCGAAAATAAACAGTATTGTTCACACCTTAAAAAGTAAATAATAACTAAACATCTGCCCAGGTAATTATAAAGCCAAAATCTCACTTGGGGAAACTTAGTTCCCACTGCTTCGTCGTCGTTGTGGCGGGTAGGCCACTCCTTTCCAGGACGGGCGAAAGGGGCCCGCGAGGCGGCGATCCAAGCTCCAGGCTCCGAGCCGTTGGCGGTCGGTGAGCTGGTGAGGTGATCTCTGCGTTCGTCAGATCGCAGGAAAAAGGCAAAGGGCGCAGCTGATTTGGTGCGGGGATGGCGGTCGAAGATCAGTCGATCGGCTATCCAGTCCGCGAAGCTGAGTTTCTGGATAAACCCGCCTGCTTCCCGTGTGGTGTGGTTGCGATCGAAGACCAATTTGACCGGCTTACGTCCTTGGTCCAAAGGCAGGTTTCTGGATAAACCGCCTGTTTCCAGTGTTCTTCTGGTCGTTCCAACGGAACAGCTTCAACACTTCGTTGTTTCAGAGATCGCCGCGGCCGCAGGCGATAGTCTTAGTAAAACACGTGGTGGTTGATTCAGGGCTGAAGAGGGCCCTTGTAGATCTGTACAGACTTGTTGTTTCTATAGGTGTATCAGCAAACAGCCGATTCCCAGAAAGGAAGAATGGACGCTGTGCGGGCGCTTTTGAAGTCCCCGGCTATCATCCGGGGCTTCAGGCTAGCGTTTAGACACACCCACCTGAAGAGGTAAGGGTGTACTGCAGTGTTTTGGCCGCACGGTGGCGGCACAGAGCTGTCCATAGGTTTGACCCCCTACAAGGGCGTTTTTTTTAAAATTGAATCCAAAATCATATCAAATTTCTCTCATATTTTCAATATCTAGTGGGCTTTTATTTTGAAACTACACATCAGAATGTCCTGAAACTTCTTGGGTGACCTCATGGGGTTGTGAACTATGACCCTGGAGTGGAAAGACTCTGGAATAACAGGGCGTTTTTTTTTAAATTGAATCCAAAATCATATCTAATTTCTCTCATATTTTCAATATCTAGTGGGCTTTTATTCTGAAACTACACATCAGAATGTCCTGAAACTTTTTGTGTGGCCTCATGGGGTCGTGAACTATGACCCTGGAGTGGAATGACTCTGGAATAACAGGGTTTTTTTTTTTAAATTGAATCCAAAATCATATCTAATTTTGAAAATAGGAGAGAAATTAGATATGATTTTGGATTCAATTTAAAAAAAACGCCCTGTTATTCCAGAGTCATTCAACTCCAGGGTCATAGTTCCCCATGAGTTCACCCCATGAGGTCACCCTGAAAGTACACATCAGAATGTCCTGAATATTCTTGTGTGACCTCATGGGGTTGTGAACTATGACCCTGGAGTGGAATGACTCTGGAATAACAGGGCGTTTTCTTTTAAATTGAATCCAAAATCATATCTAATTTCTCTCATATTTTCAATATCTAGTGTGCTTTTATTCTGAAACTACACATCAGAATGTCCTGAAACGTTTTGTGTGGCCTCATGGGGTCGTGAACTATGACCCTGGAGTGGAATGACTCTGGAATAACAGGGTTTTTTTTTTAAATTGAATCCAAAATCATATCTAATTTCTCTCATATTTTCAATATTTAGTGGGCTTTTATTCTGAAACTACACATCAGAATGTCCTGAAACTTTTTGTGTGGCCTCATGGGGTCGTGAACTATGACCCTGGAGTGGAAAGACTCTTGAATAACAGGGCGTTTTTTTAAAAAATGAATCCAAAATCATATCGAATTTCTCTCATATTTTCAATATCTAGTGGGCTTTCATTTTGAAACTACACATCAGAATGTCCTGAAACTTCTTGGGTGACCTCATGGGGTTGTGAACTATGACCCTGGAGTGGAAAGACTCTGGAATAACAGGGCGTTTTTTTTTAAATTGAATCCAAAATCATATCTAATTTCTCTCATATTTTCAATATCTAGTGGGCTTTTATTCTGAAACTACACATCAGAATGTCCTGAAACTTTTTGTGTGGCCTCATGGGGTCGTGAACTATGACCCTGGAGTGGAATGACTCTGGAATAACAGGGCGTTTTTTTTAAATTGAATCCAAAATCATATCTAATTTCTCTCATATTTTCAATATCTAGTGGGCTTTTATTCTGAAACTACACATCAGAATGTCCTGAATATTCTTGTGTGACCTCATGGGGTTGTGAACTATGACCCTGGAGTGGAATGACTCTAGAATAACAGGGTTTTTTTTTAAAAATTGAATCCAAAATCATATCTAATTTCTCTCATATTTTCAATATTTAGTGGGCTTTTATTCTGAAACTACACATCAGAATGTCCTGAAACTTTTTGTGTGGCCTCATGGGGTCGTGAACTATGACCCTGGAGTGGAAAGACTCTGGAATAACAGGGCGTTTTTTTTTTAATTGAATCCAAAATCATATCTAATTTCTCTCATATTTTCAATATCTAGTGGGCTTTTATTCTGAAACTACACATCAGAATGTCCTGAAACTTTTTGTGTGGCCTCATGGGGTCGTGAACTATGACCCTGGAGTGGAATGACTCTGGAATAACAGGGTTTTTTTTTTTAAATTGAATCCAAAATCATATCTAATTTTGAAAATATGAGAGAAATTAGATATGATTTTGGATTCAATTTAAAAAAAACGCCCTGTTATTCCAGAGTCATTCAACTCCAGGGTCATAGTTCCCCATGAGTTCACCCCATGAGGTCACCCTGAAAGTACACATCAGAATGTCCTGAATATTCTTGTGTGGCCTCATGGGGTCGTGAACTATGACCCTGGAGTGGAAAGACTCTGGAATAACAGGGCGTTTTTTTTTTAAATTGAATCCAAAATCATATCTAATTTCTCTCATATTTTCAATATCTAGTGGGCTTTTATTCTGAAACTACACATCAGAATGTCCTGAAACTTTTTGTGTGGCCTCATGGGGTCGTGAACTATGACCCTGGAGTGGAATGACTCTGGAATAACAGGGTTTTTTTTTTTAAATTGAATCCAAAATCATATCTAATTTTGAAAATATGAGAGAAATTAGATATGATTTTGGATTCAATTTAAAAAAAACGCCCTGTTATTCCAGAGTCATTCAACTCCAGGGTCATAGTTCCCCATGAGTTCACCCCATGAGGTCACCCTGAAAGTACACATCAGAATGTCCTGAATATTCTTGTGTGACCTCATGGGGTTGTGAACTATGACCCTGGAGTGGAATGACTCTAGAATAACAGGGTTTTTTTTTTTAAAATTGAATCCAAAATCATATCTAATTTCTCTCATATTTTCAATATTTAGTGGGCTTTTATTCTGAAACTACACATCAGAATGTCCTGAAACTTTTTGTGTGGCCTCATGGGGTCGTGAACTATGACCCTGGAGTGGAAAGACTCTGGAATAACAGGGCGTTTTTTTTTTAATTGAATCCAAAATCATATCTAATTTCTCTCATATTTTCAATATCTAGTGGGCTTTTATTCTGAAACTACACATCAGAATGTCCTGAAACTTTTTGTGTGGCCTCATGGGGTCGTGAACTATGACCCTGGAGTGGAATGACTCTGGAATAACAGGGTTTTTTTTTTAAATTGAATCCAAAATCATATCTAATTTTGAAAATATGAGAGAAATTAGATATGATTTTGGATTCAATTTAAAAAAAACGCCCTGTTATTCCAGAGTCATTCAACTCCAGGGTCATAGTTCCCCATGAGTTCACCCCATGAGGTCACCCTGAAAGTACACATCAGAATGTCCTGAATATTCTTGTGTGACCTCATGGGGTTGTGAACTATGACCCTGGAGTCGAATGACTCTGGAATAACAGGGCGTTTTTTTTTAAATTGAATCCAAAATCATATCTAATTTCTCTCATATTTTCAATATCTAGTGGGCTTTTATTCTGAAACTACACATCAGAATGTCCTGAAACTTTTTGTGTGGCCTCATGGGGTCGTGAACTATGACCCTGGAGTGGAATGACTCTGGAATAACAGGGTTTTTTTTTTTAAATTGAATCCAAAATCATATCTAATTTCTCTCATATTTTCAATATTTAGTGGGCTTTTATTCTGAAACTACACATCAGAATGTCCTGAAACTTTTTGTGTGGCCTCATGGGGTCGTGAACTATGACCCTGGAGTGGAATGACTCTGGAATAACAGGGGTTTTTTTTTTAAATTGAATCCAAAATCATATCTAATTTCTCTCATATTTTCAATATTTAGTGGGCTTTTATTCTGAAACTACACATCAGAATGTCCTGAAACTTTTTGTGTGGCCTCATGGGGTCGTGAACTATGACCCTGGAGTGGAATGACTCTGGAATAACAGGTTTTTTTTTTTTAAATTTAATCCAAAATCATATCTAATTTTGAAAATATGAGAGAAATTAGATATGATTTTGGATTCAATTTAAAAAAAACGCCCTGTTATTCCAGAGTCATTCAACTCCAGGGTCATAGTTCCCCATGAGTTCACCCCATGAGGTCACCCTGAAAGTACACATCAGAATGTCCTGAATATTCTTGTGTGACCTCATGGGGTTGTGAACTATGACCCTGGAGTGGAATGACTCTGGAATAACAGGGTTTTTTTTTTTAAATTGAATCCAAAATCATATCTAATTTCTCTCATATTTTCAATATTTAGTGGGCTTTTATTCTGAAACTACACATCAGAATGTCCTGAAACTTTTTGTGTGGCCTCATGGGGTCGTGAACTATGACCCTGGAGTGGAATGACTCTGGAATAACAGGGTTTTTTTTTTAAATTTAATCCAAAATCATATCTAATTTTGAAAATATGAGAGAAATTAGATATGATTTTGGATTCAATTTAAAAAAAACGCCCTGTTATTCCAGAGTCATTCAACTCCAGGGTCATAGTTCCCCATGAGTTCACCCCATGAGGTCACCCTGAAAGAACACATCAGAATGTCCTGAATATTCTTGTGTGACCTCATGGGGTTGTGAACTATGACCCTGGAGTCGAATGACTCTGGAATAACAGGGCGTTTTTTTTTAAATTGAATCCAAAATCATATCTAATTTCTCTCATATTTTCAATATCTAGTGGGCTTTTATTCTGAAACTACACATCAGAATGTCCTGAAACTTTTTGTGTGGCCTCATGGGGTCGTGAACTATGACCCTGGAGTGGAATGACTCTGGAATAACAGGGGTTTTTTTTTTAAATTGAATCCAAAATCATATCTAATTTCTCTCATATTTTCAATATTTAGTGGGCTTTTATTCTGAAACTACACATCAGAATGTCCTGAAACTTTTTGTGTGGCCTCATGGGGTCGTGAACTATGACCCTGGAGTGGAAAAACTCTGGAATAACAGGGCGTTTTTTTTTAAATTGAATCCAAAATCATATCTAATTTCTCTCATATTTTCAATATCTAGTGGGCTTTTATTCTGAAACTACACATCAGAATGTCCTGAAACTTTTTGTGTGGCCTCATGGGGTCGTGAACTATGACTCTGGAGTGGAATGACTCTGGAATAACAGGGTTTTTTTCTTAAATTGAATCCAAAATCATATCTAATTTTGAAAATATGAGAGAAATTAGATATGATTTTGGATTCAATTTAAAAAAAACGCCCTGTTATTCCAGAGTCATTCAACTCCAGGGTCATAGTTCCCCATGAGTTCACCCCATGAGGTCACCCTGAAAGTACACATCAGAATGTCCTGAATATTCTTGTGTGACCTCATGGGGTTGTGAACTATGACCCTGGAGTCGAATGACTCTGGAATAACAGGGCGTTTTTTTTAAATTGAATCCAAAATCATATCTAATTTCTCTCATATTTTCAATATCTAGTGGGCTTTTATTCTGAAACTACACATCAGAATGTCCTGAAACTTTTTGTGTGGCCTCATGGGGTCGTGAACTATGACCCTGGAGTGGAAAGACTCTGGAATAACAGGGCGTTTTTTTTTTTAAATTGAATCCAAAATCATATCTAATTTCTCTCATATTTTCAATATCTAGTGGGCTTTTATTCTGAAACTACACATCAGAATGTCCTGAAACTTTTTGTGTGGCCTCATGGGGTCGTGAACTATGACCCTGGAGTGGAATGACTCTGGAATAACAGGGTTTTTTTTTTTAAATTTAATCCAAAATCATATCTAATTTTGAAAATATGAGAGAAATTAGATATGATTTTGGATTCAATTTAAAAAAAACGCCCTGTTATTCCAGAGTCATTCAACTCCAGGGTCATAGTTCCCCATGAGTTCACCCCATGAGGTCACCCTGAAAGAACACATCAGAATGTCCTGAATATTCTTGTGTGACCTCATGGGGTTGTGAACTATGACCCTGGAGTCGAATGACTCTGGAATAACAGGGCGTTTTTTTTTAAATTGAATCCAAAATCATATCTAATTTCTCTCATATTTTCAATATCTAGTGGGCTTTTATTCTGAAACTACACATCAGAATGTCCTGAAACTTCTTGGGTGACCTCATGGGGTTGTGAACTATGACCCTGGAGTGGAAAGACTCTGGAATAACAGGGCGTTTTTTTTTAAATTGAATCCAAAATCATATCTAATTTCTCTCATATTTTCAATATCTAGTGGGCTTTTATTCTGAAACTACACATCAGAATGTCCTGAAACTTTTTGTGTGGCCTCATGGGGTCGTGAACTATGACCCTGGAGTGGAATGACTCTGGAATAACAGGGTTTTTTTTTTTAAATTGAATCCAAAATCATATCTAATTTTGAAAATATGAGAGAAATTAGATATGATTTTGGATTCAATTTAAAAAAAAACGCCCTGTTATTCCAGAGTCATTCAACTCCAGGGTCATAGTTCCCCATGAGTTCACCCCATGAGGTCACCCTGAAAGTACACATCAGAATGTCCTGAATATTCTTGTGTGACCTCATGGGGTTGTGAACTATGACCCTGGAGTCGAATGACTCTGGAATAACAGGGCGTTTTTTTTAAATTGAATCCAAAATCATATCTAATTTCTCTCATATTTTCAATATCTAGTGGGCTTTTATTCTGAAACTACACATCAGAATGTCCTGAAACTTCTTGTGTGGCCTCATGGGGTCGTGAACTATGACCCTGGAGTGGAATGACTCTGGAATAACAGGGCGTTTTTTTAAAAATTGAATCCAAAATCATATCTAATTTCTCTCATATTTTCAATATCTAGTGGGCTTTTATTCTGAAACTACACATCAGAATGTCCTGAAACTTTTTGTGTGGCCTCATGGGGTCGTGAACTATGACCCTGGAGTGGAAAGACTCTGGAATAACAGGGCGTTTTTTTTTTAAATTGAATCCAAAATCATATCTAATTTCTCTCATATTTTCAATATCTAGTGGGCTTTTATTCTGAAACTACACATCAGAATGTCCTGAAACTTTTTGTGTGGCCTCATGGGGTCGTGAACTATGACCCTGGAGTGGAATGACTCTGGAATAACAGGGTTTTTTTTTTTAAATTTAATCCAAAATCATATCTAATTTTGAAAATATGAGAGAAATTAGATATGATTTTGGATTCAATTTAAAAAAAACGCCCTGTTATTCCAGAGTCATTCAACTCCAGGGTCATAGTTCCCCATGAGTTCACCCCATGAGGTCACCCTGAAAGTACACATCAGAATGTCCTGAATATTCTTGTGTGACCTCATGGGGTTGTGAACTATGACCCTGGAGTGGAAAGACTCTGGAATAACAGGGCGTTTTTTTTTAAATTGAATCCAAAATCATATCTAATTTCTCTCATATTTTCAATATCTAGTGGGCTTTTATTCTGAAACTACACATCAGAATGTCCTGAAACTTTTTGTGTGGCCTCATGGGGTCGTGAACTATGACCCTGGAGTGGAATGACTCTGGAATAACAGGGCGTTTTTTTAAAAATTGAATCCAAAATCACATCTAATTTCTCTCATATTTTCAATATCTAGTGGGCTTTTATTCTGAAACTACACATCAGAATGTCCTGAAACTTTTTGTGTGGCCTCATGGGGTCGTGAACTATGACCCTGGAGTGGAATGACTCTGGAATAACAGGGTTTTTTTTTTTAAATTTAATCCAAAATCATATCTAATTTTGAAAATATGAGAGAAATTAGATATGATTTTGGATTCAATTTAAAAAAAACGCCCTGTTATTCCAGAGTCATTCAACTCCAGGGTCATAGTTCCCCATGAGTTCACCCCATGAGGTCACCCTGAAAGTACACATCAGAATGTCCTGAATATTCTTGTGTGACCTCATGGGGTTGTGAACTATGACCCTGGAGTGGAAAGACTCTGGAATAACAGGGCGTTTTTTTTTAAATTGAATCCAAAATCATATCTAATTTCTCTCATATTTTCAATATCTAGTGGGCTTTTATTCTGAAACTACACATCAGAATGTCCTGAAACTTTTTGTGTGGCCTCATGGGGTCGTGAACTATGACCCTGGAGTGGAATGACTCTGGAATAACAGGGTTTTTTTTTTAAATTGAATCCAAAATCATATCTAATTTTGAAAATATGAGAGAAATTAGATATGATTTTGGATTCAATTTAAAAAAAAACGCCCTGTTATTCCAGAGTCATTCAACTCCAGGGTCATAGTTCCCCATGAGTTCACCCCATGAGGTCACCCTGAAAGTACACATCAGAATGTCCTGAATATTCTTGTGTGACCTCATGGGGTTGTGAACTATGACCCTGGAGTCGAATGACTCTGGAATAACAGGGCGTTTTTTTTAAATTGAATCCAAAATCATATCTAATTTCTCTCATATTTTCAATATCTAGTGGGCTTTTATTCTGAAACTACACATCAGAATGTCCTGAAACTTTTTGTGTGGCCTCATGGGGTCGTGAACTATGACCCTGGAGTGGAATGACTCTGGAATAACAGGGCGTTTTTTTAAAAATTGAATCCAAAATCATATCTAATTTCTCTCATATTTTCAATATCTAGTGGGCTTTTATTCTGAAACTACACATCAGAATGTCCTGAAACTTTTTGTGTGGCCTCATGGGGTCGTGAACTATGACCCTGGAGTGGAAAGACTCTGGAATAACAGGGCGTTTTTTTTTTAAATTGAATCCAAAATCATATCTAATTTCTCTCATATTTTCAATATCTAGTGGGCTTTTATTCTGAAACTACACATCAGAATGTCCTGAAACTTTTTGTGTGGCCTCATGGGGTCGTGAACTATGACCCTGGAGTGGAATGACTCTGGAATAACAGGGTTTTTTTTTTTAAATTTAATCCAAAATCATATCTAATTTTGAAAATATGAGAGAAATTAGATATGATTTTGGATTCAATTTAAAAAAAACGCCCTGTTATTCCAGAGTCATTCAACTCCAGGGTCATAGTTCCCCATGAGTTCACCCCATGAGGTCACCCTGAAAGAACACATCAGAATGTCCTGAATATTCTTGTGTGACCTCATGGGGTTGTGAACTATGACCCTGGAGTCGAATGACTCTGGAATAACAGGGCTTTTTTTTTAAATTGAATCCAAAATCATATCTAATTTCTCTCATATTTTCAATATCTAGTGGGCTTTTATTCTGAAACTACACATCAGAATGTCCTGAAACTTCTTGGGTGACCTCATGGGGTTGTGAACTATGACCCTGGAGTGGAAAGACTCTGGAATAACAGGGCGTTTTTTTTTAAATTGAATCCAAAATCATATCTAATTTCTCTCATATTTTCAATATCTAGTGGGCTTTTATTCTGAAACTACACATCAGAATGTCCTGAAACTTTTTGTGTGGCCTCATGGGGTCGTGAACTATGACCCTGGAGTGGAATGACTCTGGAATAACAGGGTTTTTTTTTTTAAATTGAATCCAAAATCATATCTAATTTTGAAAATATGAGAGAAATTAGATATGATTTTGGATTCAATTTAAAAAAAAACGCCCTGTTATTCCAGAGTCATTCAACTCCAGGGTCATAGTTCCCCATGAGTTCACCCCATGAGGTCACCCTGAAAGTACACATCAGAATGTCCTGAATATTCTTGTGTGACCTCATGGGGTTGTGAACTATGACCCTGGAGTGGAAAGACTCTGGAATAACAGGGCGTTTTTTTTTAAATTGAATCCAAAATCATATCTAATTTCTCTCATATTTTCAATATCTAGTGGGCTTTTATTCTGAAACTACACATCAGAATGTCCTGAAACTTTTTGTGTGGCCTCATGGGGTCGTGAACTATGACCCTGGAGTGGAATGACTCTGGAATAACAGGGTTTTTTTTTTAAATTGAATCCAAAATCATATCTAATTTTGAAAATATGAGAGAAATTAGATATGATTTTGGATTCAATTTAAAAAAAAACGCCCTGTTATTCCAGAGTCATTCAACTCCAGGGTCATAGTTCCCCATGAGTTCACCCCATGAGGTCACCCTGAAAGTACACATCAGAATGTCCTGAATATTCTTGTGTGACCTCATGGGGTTGTGAACTATGACCCTGGAGTCGAATGACTCTGGAATAACAGGGCGTTTTTTTTAAATTGAATCCAAAATCATATCTAATTTCTCTCATATTTTCAATATCTAGTGGGCTTTTATTCTGAAACTACACATCAGAATGTCCTGAAACTTTTTGTGTGGCCTCATGGGGTCGTGAACTATGACCCTGGAGTGGAATGACTCTGGAATAACAGGGCGTTTTTTTAAAAATTGAATCCAAAATCATATCTAATTTCTCTCATATTTTCAATATCTAGTGGGCTTTTATTCTGAAACTACACATCAGAATGTCCTGAAACTTTTTGTGTGGCCTCATGGGGTCGTGAACTATGACCCTGGAGTGGAAAGACTCTGGAATAACAGGGCGTTTTTTTTTTAAATTGAATCCAAAATCATATCTAATTTCTCTCATATTTTCAATATCTAGTGGGCTTTTATTCTGAAACTACACATCAGAATGTCCTGAAACTTTTTGTGTGGCCTCATGGGGTCGTGAACTATGACCCTGGAGTGGAATGACTCTGGAATAACAGGGTTTTTTTTTTTAAATTTAATCCAAAATCATATCTAATTTTGAAAATATGAGAGAAATTAGATATGATTTTGGATTCAATTTAAAAAAAACGCCCTGTTATTCCAGAGTCATTCAACTCCAGGGTCATAGTTCCCCATGAGTTCACCCCATGAGGTCACCCTGAAAGAACACATCAGAATGTCCTGAATATTCTTGTGTGACCTCATGGGGTTGTGAACTATGACCCTGGAGTCGAATGACTCTGGAATAACAGGGCTTTTTTTTTAAATTGAATCCAAAATCATATCTAATTTCTCTCATATTTTCAATATCTAGTGGGCTTTTATTCTGAAACTACACATCAGAATGTCCTGAAACTTTTTGTGTGGCCTCATGGGGTCGTGAACTATGACCCTGGAGTGGAATGACTCTGGAATAACAGGGGTTTTTTTTTTAAATTGAATCCAAAATCATATCTAATTTCTCTCATATTTTCAATATTTAGTGGGCTTTTATTCTGAAACTACACATCAGAATGTCCTGAAACTTTTTGTGTGGCCTCATGGGGTCGTGAACTATGACCCTGGAGTGGAAAGACTCTGGAATAACAGGGCGTTTTTTTTTAAATTGAATCCAAAATCATATCTAATTTCTCTCATATTTTCAATATCTAGTGGGCTTTTATTCTGAAACTACACATCAGAATGTCCTGAAACTTTTTGTGTGGCCTCATGGGGTCGTGAACTATGACCCTGGAGTGGAATGACTCTGGAATAACAGGGTTTTTTTTTTTAAATTGAATCCAAAATCATATCTAATTTTGAAAATATGAGAGAAATTAGATATGATTTTGGATTCAATTTAAAAAAAACGCCCTGTTATTCCAGAGTCATTCAACTCCAGGGTCATAGTTCCCCATGAGTTCACCCCATGAGGTCACCCTGAAAGTACACATCAGAATGTCCTGAAACTTTTTGTGTGGCCTCATGGGGTCGTGAACTATGACCCTGGAGTGGAATGACTATGGAATAACAGGGGTTTTTTTTTTAAATTGAATCCAAAATCATATCTAATTTCTCTCATATTTTCAATATTTAGTGGGCTTTTATTCTGAAACTACACATCAGAATGTCCTGAAACTTTTTGTGTGGCCTCATGGGGTCGTGAACTATGACCCTGGAGTGGAATGACTCTGGAATAAGAGGGGTTTTTTTTTTAAATTGAATCCAAAATCATATCTAATTTCTCTCATATTTTCAATATTTAGTGGGCTTTTATTCTGAAACTACACATCAGAATGTCCTGAAACTTTTTGTGTGGCCTCATGGGGTCGTGAACTATGACCCTGGAGTGGAAAGACTCTGGAATAACAGGGCGTTTTTTTTTCAATTGAATCCAAAATCATATCTAATTTCTCTCATATTTTCAATATCTAGTGGGCTTTTATTCTGAAACTACACATCAGAATGTCCTGAAACTTTTTGTGTGGCCTCATGGGGTCGTGAACTATGACCCTGGAGTGGAATGACTCTGGAATAACAGGGTTTTTTTTTTAAATTGAATCAAAAATCATATCTAATTTTGAAAATATGAGAGAAATTAGATATGATTTTGGATTCAATTTAAAAAAAAACGCCCTGTTATTCCAGAGTCATTCAACTCCAGGGTCATAGTTCCCCATGAGTTCACCCCATGAGGTCACCCTGAAAGTACACATCAGAATGTCCTGAATATTCTTGTGTGACCTCATGGGGTTGTGAACTATGACCCTGGAGTGGAAAGACTCTGGAATAACAGGGCGTTTTTTTTTAAATTGAATCCAAAATCATATCTAATTTCTCTCATATTTTCAATATCTAGTGGGCTTTTATTCTGAAACTACACATCAGAATGTCCTGAAACTTTTTGTGTGGCCTCATGGGGTCGTGAACTATGACCCTGGAGTGGAATGACTCTGGAATAACAGGGCGTTTTTTTAAAAATTGAATCCAAAATCATATCTAATTTCTCTCATATTTTCAATATCTAGTGGGCTTTTATTCTGAAACTACACATCAGAATGTCCTGAAACTTTTTGTGTGGCCTCATGGGGTCGTGAACTATGACCCTGGAGTGGAATGACTCTGGAATAACAGGGTTTTTTTTTTTAAATTTAATCCAAAATCATATCTAATTTTGAAAATATGAGAGAAATTAGATATGATTTTGGATTCAATTTAAAAAAAACGCCCTGTTATTCCAGAGTCATTCAACTCCAGGGTCATAGTTCCCCATGAGTTCACCCCATGAGGTCACCCTGAAAGTACACATCAGAATGTCCTGAATATTCTTGTGTGACCTCATGGGGTTGTGAACTATGACCCTGGAGTGGAAAGACTCTGGAATAACAGGGCGTTTTTTTTTAAATTGAATCCAAAATCATATCTAATTTCTCTCATATTTTCAATATCTAGTGGGCTTTTATTCTGAAACTACACATCAGAATGTCCTGAAACTTTTTGTGTGGCCTCATGGGGTCGTGAACTATGACCCTGGAGTGGAATGACTCTGGAATAACAGGGTTTTTTTTTTAAATTGAATCCAAAATCATATCTAATTTTGAAAATATGAGAGAAATTAGATATGATTTTGGATTCAATTTAAAAAAAAACGCCCTGTTATTCCAGAGTCATTCAACTCCAGGGTCATAGTTCCCCATGAGTTCACCCCATGAGGTCACCCTGAAAGTACACATCAGAATGTCCTGAATATTCTTGTGTGACCTCATGGGGTTGTGAACTATGACCCTGGAGTCGAATGACTCTGGAATAACAGGGCGTTTTTTTTAAATTGAATCCAAAATCATATCTAATTTCTCTCATATTTTCAATATCTAGTGGGCTTTTATTCTGAAACTACACATCAGAATGTCCTGAAACTTTTTGTGTGGCCTCATGGGGTCGTGAACTATGACCCTGGAGTGGAATGACTCTGGAATAACAGGGCGTTTTTTTAAAAATTGAATCCAAAATCATATCTAATTTCTCTCATATTTTCAATATCTAGTGGGCTTTTATTCTGAAACTACACATCAGAATGTCCTGAAACTTTTTGTGTGGCCTCATGGGGTCGTGAACTATGACCCTGGAGTGGAAAGACTCTGGAATAACAGGGCGTTTTTTTTTTAAATTGAATCCAAAATCATATCTAATTTCTCTCATATTTTCAATATCTAGTGGGCTTTTATTCTGAAACTACACATCAGAATGTCCTGAAACTTTTTGTGTGGCCTCATGGGGTCGTGAACTATGACCCTGGAGTGGAATGACTCTGGAATAACAGGGTTTTTTTTTTTAAATTTAATCCAAAATCATATCTAATTTTGAAAATATGAGAGAAATTAGATATGATTTTGGATTCAATTTAAAAAAAACGCCCTGTTATTCCAGAGTCATTCAACTCCAGGGTCATAGTTCCCCATGAGTTCACCCCATGAGGTCACCCTGAAAGAACACATCAGAATGTCCTGAATATTCTTGTGTGACCTCATGGGGTTGTGAACTATGACCCTGGAGTCGAATGACTCTGGAATAACAGGGCTTTTTTTTTAAATTGAATCCAAAATCATATCTAATTTCTCTCATATTTTCAATATCTAGTGGGCTTTTATTCTGAAACTACACATCAGAATGTCCTGAAACTTCTTGGGTGACCTCATGGGGTTGTGAACTATGACCCTGGAGTGGAAAGACTCTGGAATAACAGGGCGTTTTTTTTTAAATTGAATCCAAAATCATATCTAATTTCTCTCATATTTTCAATATCTAGTGGGCTTTTATTCTGAAACTACACATCAGAATGTCCTGAAACTTTTTGTGTGGCCTCATGGGGTCGTGAACTATGACCCTGGAGTGGAATGACTCTGGAATAACAGGGTTTTTTTTTTTAAATTGAATCCAAAATCATATCTAATTTTGAAAATATGAGAGAAATTAGATATGATTTTGGATTCAATTTAAAAAAAAACGCCCTGTTATTCCAGAGTCATTCAACTCCAGGGTCATAGTTCCCCATGAGTTCACCCCATGAGGTCACCCTGAAAGTACACATCAGAATGTCCTGAATATTCTTGTGTGACCTCATGGGGTTGTGAACTATGACCCTGGAGTCGAATGACTCTGGAATAACAGGGCGTTTTTTTTAAATTGAATCCAAAATCATATCTAATTTCTCTCATATTTTCAATATCTAGTGGGCTTTTATTCTGAAACTACACATCAGAATGTCCTGAAACTTTTTGTGTGGCCTCATGGGGTCGTGAACTATGACCCTGGAGTGGAATGACTCTGGAATAACAGGGCGTTTTTTTAAAAATTGAATCCAAAATCATATCTAATTTCTCTCATATTTTCAATATCTAGTGGGCTTTTATTCTGAAACTACACATCAGAATGTCCTGAAACTTTTTGTGTGGCCTCATGGGGTCGTGAACTATGACCCTGGAGTGGAAAGACTCTGGAATAACAGGGCGTTTTTTTTTTAAATTGAATCCAAAATCATATCTAATTTCTCTCATATTTTCAATATCTAGTGGGCTTTTATTCTGAAACTACACATCAGAATGTCCTGAAACTTTTTGTGTGGCCTCATGGGGTCGTGAACTATGACCCTGGAGTGGAATGACTCTGGAATAACAGGGTTTTTTTTTTTAAATTTAATCCAAAATCATATCTAATTTTGAAAATATGAGAGAAATTAGATATGATTTTGGATTCAATTTAAAAAAAACGCCCTGTTATTCCAGAGTCATTCAACTCCAGGGTCATAGTTCCCCATGAGTTCACCCCATGAGGTCACCCTGAAAGTACACATCAGAATGTCCTGAATATTCTTGTGTGACCTCATGGGGTTGTGAACTATGACCCTGGAGTGGAAAGACTCTGGAATAACAGGGCGTTTTTTTTTAAATTGAATCCAAAATCATATCTAATTTCTCTCATATTTTCAATATCTAGTGGGCTTTTATTCTGAAACTACACATCAGAATGTCCTGAAACTTTTTGTGTGGCCTCATGGGGTCGTGAACTATGACCCTGGAGTGGAATGACTCTGGAATAACAGGGTTTTTTTTTTAAATTGAATCCAAAATCATATCTAATTTTGAAAATATGAGAGAAATTAGATATGATTTTGGATTCAATTTAAAAAAAAACGCCCTGTTATTCCAGAGTCATTCAACTCCAGGGTCATAGTTCCCCATGAGTTCACCCCATGAGGTCACCCTGAAAGTACACATCAGAATGTCCTGAATATTCTTGTGTGACCTCATGGGGTTGTGAACTATGACCCTGGAGTCGAATGACTCTGGAATAACAGGGCGTTTTTTTTAAATTGAATCCAAAATCATATCTAATTTCTCTCATATTTTCAATATCTAGTGGGCTTTTATTCTGAAACTACACATCAGAATGTCCTGAAACTTTTTGTGTGGCCTCATGGGGTCGTGAACTATGACCCTGGAGTGGAATGACTCTGGAATAACAGGGCGTTTTTTTAAAAATTGAATCCAAAATCATATCTAATTTCTCTCATATTTTCAATATCTAGTGGGCTTTTATTCTGAAACTACACATCAGAATGTCCTGAAACTTTTTGTGTGGCCTCATGGGGTCGTGAACTATGACCCTGGAGTGGAAAGACTCTGGAATAACAGGGCGTTTTTTTTTTAAATTGAATCCAAAATCATATCTAATTTCTCTCATATTTTCAATATCTAGTGGGCTTTTATTCTGAAACTACACATCAGAATGTCCTGAAACTTTTTGTGTGGCCTCATGGGGTCGTGAACTATGACCCTGGAGTGGAATGACTCTGGAATAACAGGGTTTTTTTTTTTAAATTTAATCCAAAATCATATCTAATTTTGAAAATATGAGAGAAATTAGATATGATTTTGGATTCAATTTAAAAAAAACGCCCTGTTATTCCAGAGTCATTCAACTCCAGGGTCATAGTTCCCCATGAGTTCACCCCATGAGGTCACCCTGAAAGAACACATCAGAATGTCCTGAATATTCTTGTGTGACCTCATGGGGTTGTGAACTATGACCCTGGAGTCGAATGACTCTGGAATAACAGGGCTTTTTTTTTAAATTGAATCCAAAATCATATCTAATTTCTCTCATATTTTCAATATCTAGTGGGCTTTTATTCTGAAACTACACATCAGAATGTCCTGAAACTTTTTGTGTGGCCTCATGGGGTCGTGAACTATGACCCTGGAGTGGAATGACTCTGGAATAACAGGGGTTTTTTTTTTAAATTGAATCCAAAATCATATCTAATTTCTCTCATATTTTCAATATTTAGTGGGCTTTTATTCTGAAACTACACATCAGAATGTCCTGAAACTTTTTGTGTGGCCTCATGGGGTCGTGAACTATGACCCTGGAGTGGAAAGACTCTGGAATAACAGGGCGTGTTTTTTTAAATTGAATCCAAAATCATATCTAATTTCTCTCATATTTTCAATATCTAGTGGGCTTTTATTCTGAAACTACACATCAGAATGTCCTGAAACTTTTTGTGTGGCCTCATGGGGTCGTGAACTATGACCCTGGAGTGGAATGACTCTGGAATAACAGGGTTTTTTTTTTTAAATTGAATCCAAAATCATATCTAATTTTGAAAATATGAGAGAAATTAGATATGATTTTGGATTCAATTTAAAAAAAACGCCCTGTTATTCCAGAGTCATTCAACTCCAGGGTCATAGTTCCCCATGAGTTCACCCCATGAGGTCACCCTGAAAGTACACATCAGAATGTCCTGAAACTTTTTGTGTGGCCTCATGGGGTCGTGAACTATGACCCTGGAGTGGAATGACTCTGGAATAACAGGGGTTTTTTTTTTAAATTGAATCCAAAATCATATCTAATTTCTCTCATATTTTCAATATTTAGTGGGCTTTTATTCTGAAACTACACATCAGAATGTCCTGAAACTTTTTGTGTGGCCTCATGGGGTCGTGAACTATGACCCTGGAGTGGAATGACTCTGGAATAAGAGGGGTTTTTTTTTTAAATTGAATCCAAAATCATATCTAATTTCTCTCATATTTTCAATATTTAGTGGGCTTTTATTCTGAAACTACACATCAGAATGTCCTGAAACTTTTTGTGTGGCCTCATGGGGTCGTGAACTATGACCCTGGAGTGGAAAGACTCTGGAATAACAGGGCGTTTTTTTTTCAATTGAATCCAAAATCATATCTAATTTCTCTCATATTTTCAATATCTAGTGGGCTTTTATTCTGAAACTACACATCAGAATGTCCTGAAACTTTTTGTGTGGCCTCATGGGGTCGTGAACTATGACCCTGGAGTGGAATGACTCTGGAATAACAGGGTTTTTTTTTTAAATTGAATCAAAAATCATATCTAATTTTGAAAATATGAGAGAAATTAGATATGATTTTGGATTCAATTTAAAAAAAAACGCCCTGTTATTCCAGAGTCATTCAACTCCAGGGTCATAGTTCCCCATGAGTTCACCCCATGAGGTCACCCTGAAAGTACACATCAGAATGTCCTGAATATTCTTGTGTGACCTCATGGGGTTGTGAACTATGACCCTGGAGTCGAATGACTCTGGAATAACAGGGCGTTTTTTTTTAAATTGAATCCAAAATCATATCTAATTTCTCTCATATTTTCAATATCTAGTGGGCTTTTATTCTGAAACTAGACATCAGAATGTCCTGAAACGTTTTGTGTGGCCTCATGGGGTCGTGAACTATGACCCTGGAGTGGAATGACTCTGGAATAACAGGGTTTTTTTTTTTAAATTGAATCCAAAATCATATCTAATTTCTCTCATATTTTCAATATTTTGTGGGCTTTTATTCTGAAACTACACATCAGAATGTCCTGAAACTTTTTGTGTGGCCTCATGGGGTCGTGAACTATGACCCTGGAGTGGAAAGACTCTGGAAAAACAGGGCGTTTTTTTTTAAATTGAATCCAAAATCATATCTAATTTCTCTCATATTTTCAATATCTAGTGGGCTTTTATTCTGAAACTACACATCAGAATGTCCTGAAACTTCTTGGGTGACCTCATGGGGTCGTGAACTATGACCCTGGAGTGGAAAGACTCTGGAATAACAGGGCGTTTTTTTTTAAATTGAATCCAAAATCATATCTAATTTCTCTCATATTTTCAATATCTAGTGGGCTTTTATTCTGAAACTACACATCAGAATGTCCTGAAACTTTTTGTGTGGCCTCATGGGGTCGTGAACTATGACCCTGGAGTGGAATGACTCTGGAATAACAGGGTTTTTTTTTTTAAATTGAATCCAAAATCATATCTAATTTTGAAAATATGAGAGAAATTAGATATGATTTTGGATTCAATTTAAAAAAAACGCCCTGTTATTCCAGAGTCATTCAACTCCAGGGTCATAGTTCCCCATGAGTTCACCCCATGAGGTCACCCTGAAAGTACACATCAGAATGTCCTGAATATTCTTGTGTGACCTCATGGGGTTGTGAACTATGACCCTGGAGTCGAATGACTCTGGAATAACAGGGCGTTTTTTTTAAATTGAATCCAAAATCATATCTAATTTTGAAAATATGAGAGAAATTAGATATGATTTTGGATTCAATTTAAAAAAAACGCCCTGTTATTCCAGAGTCATTCAACTCCAGGGTCATAGTTCCCCATGAGTTCACCCCATGAGGTCACCCTGAAAGTACACATCAGAATGTCCTGAATATTCTTGTGTGACCTCATGGGGTTGTGAACTATGACCCTGGAGTCGAATGACTCTGGAATAACAGGGCGTTTTTTTTTAAATTGAATCCAAAATCATATCTAATTTCTCTCATATTTTCAATATCTAGTGGGCTTTTATTCTGAAACTACACATCAGAATGTCCTGAAACGTTTTGTGTGGCCTCATGGGGTCGTGAACTATGACCCTGGAGTGGAATGACTCTGGAATAACAGGGTTTTTTTTTTTAAATTGAATCCAAAATCATATCTAATTTCTCTCATATTTTCAATATTTAGTGGGCTTTTATTCTGAAACTACACATCAGAATGTCCTGAAACTTTTTGTGTGGCCTCATGGGGTCGTGAACTATGACCCTGGAGTGGAATGACTCTGGAATAACAGGGTTTTTTTTTTTAAATTGAATCCAAAATCATATCTAATTTTGAAAATATGAGAGAAATTAGATATGATTTTGGATTCAATTTAAAAAAAACGCCCTGTTATTCCAGAGTCATTCAACTCCAGGGTCATAGTTCCCCATGAGTTCACCCCATGAGGTCACCCTGAAAGTACAGATCAGAATGTCCTGAATATTCTTGTGTGACCTCATGGGGTTGTGAACTATGACCCTGGAGTCGAATGACTCTGGAATAACAGGGCGTTTTTTTTAAATTGAATCCAAAATCATATCTAATTTCTCTCATATTTTCAATATCTAGTGGGCTTTTATTCTGAAACTACACATCAGAATGTCCTGAAACTTTTTGTGTGGCCTCATGGGGTCGTGAACTATGACCCTGGAGTGGAATGACTCTGGAATAACAGGGTTTTTTTTTTAAAATTGAATCCAAAATCATATCTAATTTTGAAAATATGAGAGAAATTAGATATGATTTTGGATTCAATTTAAAAAAAACGCCCTGTTATTCCAGAGTCATTCAACTCCAGGGTCATAGTTCCCCATGAGTTCACCCCATGAGGTCACCCTGAAAGTACACATCAGAATGTCCTGAATATTCTTGTGTGACCTCATGGGGTTGTGAACTATGACCCTGGAGTCGAATGACTCTGGAATAACAGGGCGTTTTTTTTAAATTGAATCCAAAATCATATCTAATTTCTCTCATATTTTCAATATCTAGTGGGCTTTTATTCTGAAACTACACATCAGAATGTCCTGAAACTTTTTGTGTGGCCTCATGGGGTCGTGAACTATGACCCTGGAGTGGAATGACTCTGGAATAACAGGGTTTTTTTTTTTAAATTGAATCCAAAATCATATCTAATTTCTCTCATATGTTCAATATCTAGTGGGCTTTTATTCTGAAACTACACATCAGAATGTCCTGAAACTTTTTGTGTGGCCTCATGGGGTCGTGAACTATGACCCTGGAGTGGAATGACTCTGGAATAACAGGGTTTTTTTTTTTAAATTGAATCCAAAATCATATCTAATTTCTCTCATATTTTCAATATTTAGTGGGCTTTTATTCTGAAACTACACATCAGAATGTCCTGAAACTTTTTGTGTGGCCTCATGGGGTCGTGAACTATGACCCTGGAGTGGAATGACTCTGGAATAACAGGGTTTTTTTTTTAAAATTGAATCCAAAATCATATCTAATTTTGAAAATATGAGAGAAATTAGATATGATTTTGGATTCAATTTAAAAAAAAACGCCCTGTTATTCCAGAGTCATTCAACTCCAGGGTCATAGTTCCCCATGAGTTCACCCCATGAGGTCACCCTGAAAGTACACATCAGAATGTCCTGAATATTCTTGTGTGACCTCATGGGGTTGTGAACTATGACCCTGGAGTCGAATGACTCTGGAATAACAGGGCGTTTTTTTTAAATTGAATCCAAAATCATATCTAATTTCTCTCATATTTTCAATATCTAGTGGGCTTTTATTCTGAAACTACACATCAGAATGTCCTGAAACTTTTTGTGTGGCCTCATGGGGTCGTGAACTATGACCCTGGAGTGGAATGACTCTGGAATAACAGGGCGTTTTTTTAAAAATTGAATCCAAAATCATATCTAATTTCTCTCATATTTTCAATATCTAGTGGGCTTTTATTCTGAAACTACACATCAGAATGTCCTGAAACTTTTTGTGTGACCTCATGGGGTCGTGAACTATGACCCTGGAGTGGAATGACTCTGGAATAACAGGGTTTTTTTTTTTAAATTTAATCCAAAATCATATCTAATTTTGAAAATATGAGAGAAATTAGATATGATTTTGGATTCAATTTAAAAAAAACGCCCTGTTATTCCAGAGTCATTCAACTCCAGGGTCATAGTTCCCCATGAGTTCACCCCATGAGGTCACCCTGAAAGTACACATCAGAATGTCCTGAATATTCTTGTGTGACCTCATGGGGTTGTGAACTATGACCCTGGAGTGGAATGACTCTGGAATAACAGGGTTTTTTTTTTTAAATTGAATCCAAAATCATATCTAATTTCTCTCATATTTTCAATATTTAGTGGGCTTTTATTCTGAAACTACACATCAGAATGTCCTGAAACTTTTTGTGTGGCCTCATGGGGTCGTGAACTATGACCCTGGAGTGGAATGACTCTGGAATAACAGGGTTTTTTTTTTTAAATTGAATCCAAAATCATATCTAATTTCTCTCATATTTTCAATATTTAGTGGGCTTTTATTCTGAAACTACACATCAGAATGTCCTGAAACTTTTTGTGTGGCCTCAAGGGGTCGTGAACTATGACCCTGGAGTGGAAAGACTCTGGAATAACAGGGCGTTTTTTTTTAAATTGAATCCAAAATCATATCTAATTTCTCTCATATTTTCAATATCTAGTGGGCTTTTATTCTGAAACTACACATCAGAATGTCCTGAAACTTTTTGTGTGGCCTCATGGGGTCGTGAACTATGACCCTGGAGTGGAATGACTCTGGAATAACAGGGCGTTTTTTTAAAAATTGAATCCAAAATCATATCGAATTTCTCTCATATTTTCAATATCTAGTGGGCTTTTATTTTGAAACTACACATCAGAATGTCCTGAAACTTCTTGGGTGACCTCATGGGGTTGTGAACTATGACCCTGGAGTGGAATGACTCTGGAATAACAGGGTTTTTTTTTTTAAATTGAATCCAAAATCATATCTAATTTCTCTCATATTTTCAATATCTAGTGGGCTTTTATTCTGAAACTACACATCAGAATGTCCTGAAACTTTTTGTGTGGCCTCATGGGGTCGTGAACTATGACCCTGGAGTGGAATGACTCTGGAATAACAGGGTTTTTTCTTTTAAATTGAATCCAAAATCATATCTAATTTTGAAAATAGGAGAGAAATTAGATATGATTTTGGATTCAATTTAAAAAAAACGCCCTGTTATTCCAGAGTCATTCAACTCCAGGGTCATAGTTCCCCATGAGTTCACCCCATGAGGTCACCCTGAAAGTACACATCAGAATGTCCTGAATATTCTTGTGTGACCTCATGGGGTTGTGAACTATGACCCTGGAGTCGAATGACTCTGGAATAACAGGGCGTTTTTTTTAAATTGAATCCAAAATCATATCTAATTTCTCTCATATTTTCAATATTTAGTGGGCTTTTATTCTGAAACTACACATCAGAATGTCCTGAAACTTTTTGTGTGGCCTCATGGGGTCGTGAACTATGACCCTGGAGTGGAATGACTCTGGAATAACAGGGTTTTTTTTTTAAATTGAATCCAAAATCATATCTAATTTTGAAAATATGAGAGAAATTAGATATGATTTTGGATTCAATTTAAAAAAAACGCCCTGTTATTCCAGAGTCATTCAACTCCAGGGTCATAGTTCCCCATGAGTTCACCCCATGAGGTCACCCTGAAAGTACACATCAGAATGTCCTGAATATTCTTGTGTGACCTCATGGGGTTGTGAACTATGACCCTGGAGTCGAATGACTCTGGAATAACAGGGCGTTTTTTTTTAAATTGAATCCAAAATCATATCTAATTTCTCTCATATTTTCAATATCTAGTGGGCTTTTATTCTGAAACTACACATCAGAATGTCCTGAAACTTTTTGTGTGGCCTCATGGGGTCGTGAACTATGACCCTGGAGTGGAATGACTCTGGAATAACAGGGTTTTTTTTTTTAAATTGAATCCAAAATCATATCTAATTTCTCTCATATTTTCAATATCTAGTGGGCTTTTATTCTGAAACTACACATCAGAATGTCCTGAAACTTTTTGTGTGGCCTCATGGGGTCGTGAACTACGACCCTGGAGTGGAAAGACTCTGGAATAACAGGGCGTTTTTTTTTTAAATTGAATCCAAAATCATATCTAATTTCTCTCATATTTTCAATATCTAGTGGTCTTTTATTCTGAAACTACACATCAGAATGTCCTGAAACTTTTTGTGTGGCCTCATGGGGTCGTGAACTATGACCCTGGAGTGGAATGACTCTGGAATAACAGGGTTTTTTTTTTTAAATTTAATCCAAAATCATATCTAATTTTGAAAATATGAGAGAAATTAGATATGATTTTGGATTCAATTTAAAAAAAACGCCCTGTTATTCCAGAGTCATTCAACTCCAGGGTCATAGTTCCCCATGAGTTCACCCCATGAGGTCACCCTGAAAGTACACATCAGAATGTCCTGAATATTCTTGTGTGACCTCATGGGGTTGTGAACTATGACCCTGGAGTGGAATGACTCTGGAATAACAGGTTTTTTTTTTTTAAATTGAATCCAAAATCATATCTAATTTCTCTCATATTTTCAATATCTAGTGGGCTTTTATTCTGAAACTACACATCAGAATGTCCTGAAACTTTTTGTGTGGCCTCATGGGGTCGTGAACTATGACCCTGGAGTGGAAAGACTCTGGAATAACAGGGCGTTTTTTTTTTAAATTGAATCCAAAATCATATCTAATTTTGAAAATAGGAGAGAAATTAGATATGATTTTGGATTCAATTTAAAAAAAATGCCCTGTTATTCCAGAGTCATTCAACTTCAGGGTCATAGTTCCCCATGAGTTCACCCCATGAGGTCACCCTGAAAGTACACATCAGAATGTCCTGAATATTCTTGTGTGACCTCATGGGGTTGTGAACTATGACCCTGGAGTGGAATGACTCTGGAATAACAGAGTTTTTTTTTTTAAATTGAATCCAAAATCATATCTAATTTCTCTCATATTTTCAATATCTAGTGGGCTTTTATTCTGAAACTACACATCAGAATGTCCTGAAACTTCTTGGGTGGCCTCATGGGGTCGTGAACTATGACCCTGGAGTGGAATGACTCTGGAATAACAGGGTTTTTTTTTTAAATTGAATCCAAAATCATATCTAATTTCTCTCATATTTTCAATATCTAGTGGGCTTTTATTCTGAAACTACACATCAGAATGTCCTGAAACTTTTTGTGTGGCCTCATGGGGTCGTGAACTATGACCCTGGAGTGGAATGACTCTGGAATAACAGGGTTTTTTTTTTAAATTGAATCCAAAATCATATCTAATTTTGAAAATATAAGAGAAATTAGATATGATTTTGGATTCAATTTAAAAAAAACGCCCTGTTATTCCAGGGTCATTCAACTCCAGGGTCATAGTTCCCCATGAGTTCACCCCATGAGGTCACCCTGAAAGTACACATCAGAATGTCCTGAATATTCTTGTGTGACCTCATGGGGTTGTGAACTATGACCCTGGAGTCGAATGACTCTGGAATAACAGGGCGTTTTTTTTAAATTGAATCCAAAATCATATCTAATTTCTCTCATATTTTCAATATCTAGTGGGCTTTTATTCTGAAACTACACATCAGAATGTCCTGAAACTTTTTGTGTGGCCTCATGGGGTCGTGAACTATGACCCTGGAGTGGAATGACTCTGGAATAACATGGGTTTTTTTTTTAAATTGAATCCAAAATCATATCTAATTTCTCTCATATTTTCAATATTTAGTGGGCTTTTATTCTGAAACTACACATCAGAATGTCCTGAAACTTTTTGTGTGGCCTCATGGGGTCGTGAACTATGACCCTGGAGTGGAATGACTCTGGAATAACAGGGTTTTTTTTTTTAAATTTAATCCAAAATCATATCTAATTTTGAAAATATGAGAGAAATTAGATATGATTTTGGATTCAATTTAAAAAAAACGCCCTGTTATTCCAGAGTCATTCAACTCCAGGGTCATAGTTCCCCATGAGTTCACCCCATGAGGTCACCCTGAAAGTACACATCAGAATGTCCTGAATATTCTTGTGTGACCTCATGGGGTTGTGAACTATGACCCTGGAGTGGAATGACTCTGGAATAACAGGTTTTTTTTTTTTAAATTGAATCCAAAATCATATCTAATTTCTCTCATATTTTCAATATCTAGTGGGCTTTTATTCTGAAACTACACATCAGAATGTCCTGAAACTTTTTGTGTGGCCTCATGGGGTCGTGAACTATGACCCTGGAGTGGAAAGACTCTGGAATAACAGGGCGTTTTTTTTTTAAATTGAATCCAAAATCATATCTAATTTTGAAAATAGGAGAGAAATTAGATATGATTTTGGATTCAATTTAAAAAAAATGCCCTGTTATTCCAGAGTCATTCAACTTCAGGGTCATAGTTCCCCATGAGTTCACCCCATGAGGTCACCCTGAAAGTACACATCAGAATGTCCTGAATATTCTTGTGTGACCTCATGGGGTTGTGAACTATGACCCTGGAGTGGAATGACTCTGGAATAACAGAGTTTTTTTTTTTAAATTGAATCCAAAATCATATCTAATTTCTCTCATATTTTCAATATCTAGTGGGCTTTTATTCTGAAACTACACATCAGAATGTCCTGAAACTTCTTGGGTGGCCTCATGGGGTCGTGAACTATGACCCTGGAGTGGAATGACTCTGGAATAACAGGGTTTTTTTTTTTAAATTGAATCCAAAATCATATCTAATTTCTCTCATATTTTCAATATCTAGTGGGCTTTTATTCTGAAACTACACATCAGAATGTCCTGAAACTTTTTGTGTGGCCTCATGGGGTCGTGAACTATGACCCTGGAGTGGAATGACTCTGGAATAACAGGGTTTTTTTTTTAAATTGAATCCAAAATCATATCTAATTTTGAAAATATAAGAGAAATTAGATATGATTTTGGATTCAATTTAAAAAAAACGCCCTGTTATTCCAGGGTCATTCAACTCCAGGGTCATAGTTCCCCATGAGTTCACCCCATGAGGTCACCCTGAAAGTACACATCAGAATGTCCTGAATATTCTTGTGTGACCTCATGGGGTTGTGAACTATGACCCTGGAGTCGAATGACTCTGGAATAACAGGGCGTTTTTTTTAAATTGAATCCAAAATCATATCTAATTTCTCTCATATTTTCAATATCTAGTGGGCTTTTATTCTGAAACTACACATCAGAATGTCCTGAAACTTTTTGTGTGGCCTCATGGGGTCGTGAACTATGACCCTGGAGTGGAATGACTCTGGAATAACATGGGTTTTTTTTTTAAATTGAATCCAAAATCATATCTAATTTCTCTCATATTTTCAATATTTAGTGGGCTTTTATTCTGAAACTACACATCAGAATGTCCTGAAACTTTTTGTGTGGCCTCATGGGGTCGTGAACTATGACCCTGGAGTGGAATGACTCTGGAATAACAGGGCGTTTTTTTAAAAATTGAATCCAAAATCATATCGAATTTCTCTCATATTTTCAATATCTAGTGGGCTTTTATTTTGAAACTACACATCAGAATGTCCTGAAACTTCTTGGGTGACCTCATGGGGTTGTGAACTATGACCCTGGAGTGGAATGACTCTGGAATAACAGGGTTTTTTTTTTTAAATTGAATCCAAAATCTTATCTAATTTCTCTCATATTTTCAATATCTAGTGGTCTTTTATTCTGAAACTACACATCAGAATGTCCTGAAACTTTTTGTGTGGCCTCATGGGGTCGTGAACTATGACCCTGGAGTGGAATGACTCTGGAATAACAGGGTTTTTTTTTTTAAATTGAATCCAAAATCATATCTAATTTTGAAAATATAAGAGAAATTAGATATGATTTTGGATTCAATTTAAAAAAAACGCCCTGTTATTCCAGAGTCATTCAACTCCAGGGTCATAGTTCCCCATGAGTTCACCCCATGAGGTCACCCTGAAAGTACACATCAGAATGTCCTGAATATTCTTGTGTGACCTCATGGGGTTGTGAACTATGACCCTGGAGTCGAATGACTCTGGAATAACAGGGCGTTTTTTTTAAATTGAATCCAAAATCATATCTAATTTCTCTCATATTTTCAATATCTAGTGGGCTTTTATTCTGAAACTACACATCAGAATGTCCTGAAACTTTTTGTGTGGCCTCATGGGGTCGTGAACTATGACCCTGGAGTGGAATGACTCTGGAATAACAGGGTTTTTTTTTTTTAAATTGAATCCAAAATCATATCTAATTTCTCTCATATTTTCAATATCTAGTGGGCTTTTATTCTGAAACTACACATCAGAATGTCCTGAAACTTTTTGTGTGGCCTCATGGGGTCGTGAACTATGACCCTGGAGTGGAAAGACTCTGGAATAACAGGGCGTTTTTTTTTTAAATTGAATCCAAAATCATATCTAATTTCTCTCATATTTTCAATATCTAGTGGTCTTTTATTCTGAAACTACACATCAGAATGTCCTGAAACTTTTTGTGTGGCCTCATGGGGTCGTGAACTATGACCCTGGAGTGGAATGACTCTGGAATAACAGGGTTTTTTTTTTTAAATTTAATCCAAAATCATATCTAATTTTGAAAATATGAGAGAAATTAGATATGATTTTGGATTCAATTTAAAAAAAACGCCCTGTTATTCCAGAGTCATTCAACTCCAGGGTCATAGTTCCCCATGAGTTCACCCCATGAGGTCACCCTGAAAGTACACATCAGAATGTCCTGAATATTCTTGTGTGACCTCATGGGGTTGTGAACTATGACCCTGGAGTGGAATGACTCTGGAATAACAGGTTTTTTTTTTTTAAATTGAATCCAAAATCATATCTAATTTCTCTCATATTTTCAATATCTAGTGGGCTTTTATTCTGAAACTACACATCAGAATGTCCTGAAACTTTTTGTGTGGCCTCATGGGGTCGTGAACTATGACCCTGGAGTGGAAAGACTCTGGAATAACAGGGCGTTTTTTTTTTAAATTGAATCCAAAATCATATCTAATTTTGAAAATAGGAGAGAAATTAGATATGATTTTGGATTCAATTTAAAAAAAATGCCCTGTTATTCCAGAGTCATTCAACTTCAGGGTCATAGTTCCCCATGAGTTCACCCCATGAGGTCACCCTGAAAGTACACATCAGAATGTCCTGAATATTCTTGTGTGACCTCATGGGGTTGTGAACTATGACCCTGGAGTGGAATGACTCTGGAATAACAGAGTTTTTTTTTTTAAATTGAATCCAAAATCATATCTAATTTCTCTCATATTTTCAATATCTAGTGGGCTTTTATTCTGAAACTACACATCAGAATGTCCTGAAACTTCTTGGGTGGCCTCATGGGGTCGTGAACTATGACCCTGGAGTGGAATGACTCTGGAATAACAGGGTTTTTTTTTTTAAATTGAATCCAAAATCATATCTAATTTCTCTCATATTTTCAATATCTAGTGGGCTTTTATTCTGAAACTACACATCAGAATGTCCTGAAACTTTTTGTGTGGCCTCATGGGGTCGTGAACTATGACCCTGGAGTGGAATGACTCTGGAATAACAGGGTTTTTTTTTTAAATTGAATCCAAAATCATATCTAATTTTGAAAATATAAGAGAAATTAGATATGATTTTGGATTCAATTTAAAAAAAACGCCCTGTTATTCCAGAGTCATTCAACTCCAGGGTCATAGTTCCCCATGAGTTCACCCCATGAGGTCACCCTGAAAGTACACATCAGAATGTCCTGAATATTCTTGTGTGACCTCATGGGGTTGTGAACTATGACCCTGGAGTCGAATGACTCTGGAATAACAGGGCGTTTTTTTTAAATTGAATCCAAAATCATATCTAATTTCTCTCATATTTTCAATATCTAGTGGGCTTTTATTCTGAAACTACACATCAGAATGTCCTGAAACTTTTTGTGTGGCCTCATGGGGTCGTGAACTATGACCCTGGAGTGGAATGACTCTGGAATAACATGGGTTTTTTTTTTAAATTGAATCCAAAATCATATCTAATTTCTCTCATATTTTCAATATTTAGTGGGCTTTTATTCTGAAACTACACATCAGAATGTCCTGAAACTTTTTGTGTGGCCTCATGGGGTCGTGAACTATGACCCTGGAGTGGAATGACTCTGGAATAACAGGGCGTTTTTTTAAAAATTGAATCCAAAATCATATCGAATTTCTCTCATATTTTCAATATCTAGTGGGCTTTTATTTTGAAACTACACATCAGAATGTCCTGAAACTTCTTGGGTGACCTCATGGGGTTGTGAACTATGACCCTGGAGTGGAATGACTCTGGAATAACAGGGTTTTTTTTTTTAAATTGAATCCAAAATCTTATCTAATTTCTCTCATATTTTCAATATCTAGTGGTCTTTTATTCTGAAACTACACATCAGAATGTCCTGAAACTTTTTGTGTGGCCTCATGGGGTCGTGAACTATGACCCTGGAGTGGAATGACTCTGGAATAACAGAGTTTTTTTTTTTAAATTGAATCCAAAATCATATCTAATTTTGAAAATATAAGAGAAATTAGATATGATTTTGGATTCAATTTAAAAAAAACGCCCTGTTATTCCAGAGTCATTCAACTCCAGGGTCATAGTTCCCCATGAGTTCACCCCATGAGGTCACCCTGAAAGTACACATCAGAATGTCCTGAATATTCTTGTGTGACCTCATGGGGTTGTGAACTATGACCCTGGAGTGGAATGACTCTGGAATAACAGGTTTTTTTTTTTTAAATTGAATCCAAAATCATATCTAATTTTGAAAATATAAGAGAAATTAGATATGATTTTGGATTCAATTTAAAAAAAACGCCCTGTTATTCCAGAGTCATTCAACTCCAGGGTCATAGTTCCCCATGAGTTCACCCCATGAGGTCACCCTGAAAGTACACATCAGAATGTCCTGAATATTCTTGTGTGACCTCATGGGGTTGTGAACTATGACCCTGGAGTCGAATGACTCTGGAATAACAGGGCGTTTTTTTTAAATTGAATCCAAAATCATATCTAATTTCTCTCATATTTTCAATATCTAGTGGGCTTTTATTCTGAAACTACACATCAGAATGTCCTGAAACTTTTTGTGTGGCCTCATGGGGTCGTGAACTATGACCCTGGAGTGGAATGACTCTGGAATAACAGGGTTTTTTTTTTTAAATTGAATCCAAAATCATATCTAATTTCTCTCATATTTTCAATATCTAGTGGGCTTTTATTCTGAAACTACACATCAGAATGTCCTGAAACTTTTTGTGTGGCCTCATGGGGTCGTGAACTATGACCCTGGAGTGGAAAGACTCTGGAATAACAGGGCGTTTTTTTTTTAAATTGAATCCAAAATCATATCTAATTTCTCTCATATTTTCAATATCTAGTGGTCTTTTATTCTGAAACTACACATCAGAATGTCCTGAAACTTTTTGTGTGGCCTCATGGGGTCGTGAACTATGACCCTGGAGTGGAATGACTCTGGAATAACAGGGTTTTTTTTTTTAAATTTAATCCAAAATCATATCTAATTTTGAAAATATGAGAGAAATTAGATATGATTTTGGATTCAATTTAAAAAAAACGCCCTGTTATTCCAGAGTCATTCAACTCCAGGGTCATAGTTCCCCATGAGTTCACCCCATGAGGTCACCCTGAAAGTACACATCAGAATGTCCTGAATATTCTTGTGTGACCTCATGGGGTTGTGAACTATGACCCTGGAGTGGAATGACTCTGGAATAACAGGTTTTTTTTTTTTAAATTGAATCCAAAATCATATCTAATTTCTCTCATATTTTCAATATCTAGTGGGCTTTTATTCTGAAACTACACATCAGAATGTCCTGAAACTTTTTGTGTGGCCTCATGGGGTCGTGAACTATGACCCTGGAGTGGAAAGACTCTGGAATAACAGGGCGTTTTTTTTTTAAATTGAATCCAAAATCATATCTAATTTTGAAAATAGGAGAGAAATTAGATATGATTTTGGATTCAATTTAAAAAAAATGCCCTGTTATTCCAGAGTCATTCAACTTCAGGGTCATAGTTCCCCATGAGTTCACCCCATGAGGTCACCCTGAAAGTACACATCAGAATGTCCTGAATATTCTTGTGTGACCTCATGGGGTTGTGAACTATGACCCTGGAGTGGAATGACTCTGGAATAACAGAGTTTTTTTTTTTAAATTGAATCCAAAATCATATCTAATTTCTCTCATATTTTCAATATCTAGTGGGCTTTTATTCTGAAACTACACATCAGAATGTCCTGAAACTTCTTGGGTGGCCTCATGGGGTCGTGAACTATGACCCTGGAGTGGAATGACTCTGGAATAACAGGGTTTTTTTTTTTAAATTGAATCCAAAATCATATCTAATTTCTCTCATATTTTCAATATCTAGTGGGCTTTTATTCTGAAACTACACATCAGAATGTCCTGAAACTTTTTGTGTGGCCTCATGGGGTCGTGAACTATGACCCTGGAGTGGAATGACTCTGGAATAACAGGGTTTTTTTTTTAAATTGAATCCAAAATCATATCTAATTTTGAAAATATAAGAGAAATTAGATATGATTTTGGATTCAATTTAAAAAAAACGCCCTGTTATTCCAGAGTCATTCAACTCCAGGGTCATAGTTCCCCATGAGTTCACCCCATGAGGTCACCCTGAAAGTACACATCAGAATGTCCTGAATATTCTTGTGTGACCTCATGGGGTTGTGAACTATGACCCTGGAGTCGAATGACTCTGGAATAACAGGGCGTTTTTTTTAAATTGAATCCAAAATCATATCTAATTTCTCTCATATTTTCAATATCTAGTGGGCTTTTATTCTGAAACTACACATCAGAATGTCCTGAAACTTTTTGTGTGGCCTCATGGGGTCGTGAACTATGACCCTGGAGTGGAATGACTCTGGAATAACATGGGTTTTTTTTTTAAATTGAATCCAAAATCATATCTAATTTCTCTCATATTTTCAATATTTAGTGGGCTTTTATTCTGAAACTACACATCAGAATGTCCTGAAACTTTTTGTGTGGCCTCATGGGGTCGTGAACTATGACCCTGGAGTGGAATGACTCTGGAATAACAGGGCGTTTTTTTAAAAATTGAATCCAAAATCATATCGAATTTCTCTCATATTTTCAATATCTAGTGGGCTTTTATTTTGAAACTACACATCAGAATGTCCTGAAACTTCTTGGGTGACCTCATGGGGTTGTGAACTATGACCCTGGAGTGGAATGACTCTGGAATAACAGGGTTTTTTTTTTTAAATTGAATCCAAAATCTTATCTAATTTCTCTCATATTTTCAATATCTAGTGGTCTTTTATTCTGAAACTACACATCAGAATGTCCTGAAACTTTTTGTGTGGCCTCATGGGGTCGTGAACTATGACCCTGGAGTGGAATGACTCTGGAATAACAGAGTTTTTTTTTTTAAATTGAATCCAAAATCATATCTAATTTTGAAAATATAAGAGAAATTAGATATGATTTTGGATTCAATTTAAAAAAAACGCCCTGTTATTCCAGAGTCATTCAACTCCAGGGTCATAGTTCCCCATGAGTTCACCCCATGAGGTCACCCTGAAAGTACACATCAGAATGTCCTGAATATTCTTGTGTGACCTCATGGGGTTGTGAACTATGACCCTGGAGTCGAATGACTCTGGAATAACAGGGCGTTTTTTTTAAATTGAATCCAAAATCATATCTAATTTCTCTCATATTTTCAATATCTAGTGGGCTTTTATTCTGAAACTACACATCAGAATGTCCTGAAACTTTTTGTGTGGCCTCATGGGGTCGTGAACTATGACCCTGGAGTGGAATGACTCTGGAATAACAGGGGTTTTTTTTTTAAATTGAATCCAAAATCATATCTAATTTCTCTCATATTTTCAATATTTAGTGGGCTTTTATTCTGAAACTACACATCAGAATGTCCTGAAACTTTTTGTGTGGCCTCATGGGGTCGTGAACTATGACCCTGGAGTGGAATGACTCTGGAATAACAGGGCGTTTTTTTAAAAATTGAATCCAAAATCATATCGAATTTCTCTCATATTTTCAATATCTAGTGGGCTTTTATTTTGAAACTACACATCAGAATGTCCTGAAACTTCTTGTGTGACCTCATGGGGTTGTGAACTATGACCCTGGAGTCGAATGACTCTGGAATAACAGGGCGTTTTTTTTAAATTGAATCCAAAATCATATCTAATTTCTCTCATATTTTCAATATCTAGTGGGCTTTTATTCTGAAACTACACATCAGAATGTCCTGAAACTTTTTGTGTGGCCTCATGGGGTCGTGAACTATGACCCTGGAGTGGAATGACTCTGGAATAACAGGGGTTTTTTTTTAAAATTGAATCCAAAATCATATCTAATTTCTCTCATATTTTCAATATTTAGTGGGCTTTTATTCTGAAACTACACATCAGAATGTCCTGAAACTTTTTGTGTGGCCTCATGGGGTCGTGAACTATGACCCTGGAGTGGAATGACTCTGGAATAACAGGGCGTTTTTTTAAAAATTGAATCCAAAATCATATCGAATTTCTCTCATATTTTCAATATCTAGTGGGCTTTTATTTTGAAACTACACATCAGAATGTCCTGAAACTTCTTGGGTGACCTCATGGGGTTGTGAACTATGACCCTGGAGTGGAATGACTCTGGAATAACAGGGTTTTTTTTTTTAAATTGAATCCAAAATCATATCTAATTTCTCTCATATTTTCAATATCTAGTGGGCTTTTATTCTGAAACTACACATCAGAATGTCCTGAAACTTTTTGTGTGGCCTCATGGGGTCGTGAACTATGACCCTGGAGTGGAATGACTCTGGAATAACAGGGTTTTTTTTTTTAAATTGAATCCAAAATCATATCTAATTTTGAAAATAGGAGAGAAATTAGATATGATTTTGGATTCAATTTAAAAAAAATGCCCTGTTATTCCAGAGTCATTCAACTCCAGGGTCATAGTTCCCCATGAGTTCACCCCATGAGGTCACCCTGAAAGTACACATCAGAATGTCCTGAATATTCTTGTGTGACCTCATGGGGTTGTGAACTATGACCCTGGAGTGGAATGACTCTGGAATAACAGGGTTTTTTTTTTAAATTGAATCCAAAATCATATCTAATTTCTCTCATATTTTCAATATTTAGTGGGCTTTTATTCTGAAACTACACATCAGAATGTCCTGAAACTTCTTGGGTGGCCTCATGGGGTCGTGAACTATGACCCTGGAGTGGAATGACTCTGGAATAACAGGGTTTTTTTTTTTAAATTGAATCCAAAATCATATCTAATTTCTCTCATATTTTCAATATCTAGTGGGCTTTTATTCTGAAACTACACATCAGAATGTCCTGAAACTTTTTGTGTGGCCTCATGGGGTCGTGAACTATGACCCTGGAGTGGAATGACTCTGGAATAACAGGGTTTTTTTTTTAAATTGAATCCAAAATCATATCTAATTTTGAAAATATAAGAGAAATTAGATATGATTTTGCATTCAATTTAAAAAAAACGCCCTGTTATTCCAGAGTCATTCAACTCCAGGGTCATAGTTCCCCATGAGTTCACCCCATGAGGTCACCCTGAAAGTACACATCAGAATGTCCTGAATATTCTTGTGTGACCTCATGGGGTTGTGAACTATGACCCTGGAGTCGAATGACTCTGGAATAACAGGGCGTTTTTTTTAAATTGAATCCAAAATCATATCTAATTTCTCTCATATTTTCAATATCTAGTGGGCTTTTATTCTGAAACTACACATCAGAATGTCCTGAAACTTTTTGTGTGGCCTCATGGGGTCGTGAACTATGACCCTGGAGTGGAATGACTCTGGAATAACAGGGGTTTTTTTTTTAAATTGAATCCAAAATCAAATCTAATTTCTCTCATATTTTCAATATTTAGTGGGCTTTTATTCTGAAACTACACATCAGAATGTCCTGAAACTTTTTGTGTGGCCTCATGGGGTCGTGAACTATGACCCTGGAGTGGAATGACTCTGGAATAACAGGGCGTTTTTTTAAAAATTGAATCCAAAATCATATCGAATTTCTCTCATATTTTCAATATCTAGTGGGCTTTTATTTTGAAACTACACATCAGAATGTCCTGAAACTTATTGGGTGACCTCATGGGGTTGTGAACTATGACCCTGGAGTGGAATGACTCTGGAATAACAGGGTTTTTTTTTTTAAATTGAATCCAAAATCATATCTAATTTCTCTCATATTTTCAATATCTAGTGGGCTTTTATTCTGAAACTACACATCAGAATGTCCTGAAACTTTTTGTGTGGCCTCATGGGGTCGTGAACTATGACCCTGGAGTGGAATGACTCTGGAATAACAGGGTTTTTTTTTTTAAATTGAATCCAAAATCATATCTAATTTTGAAAATATTAGAGAAATTAGATATGATTTTGGATTCAATTTAAAAAAAACGCCCTGTTATTCCAGAGTCATTCAACTCCAGGGTCATAGTTCCACATGAGTTCACCCCATGAGGTCACCCTGAAAGTACACATCAGAATGTCCTGAATATTCTTGTGTGACCTCATGGGGTTGTGAACTATGACCCTGGAGTCGAATGACTCTGGAATAACAGGGCGTTTTTTTTTAATTGAATCCAAAATCATATCTAATTTCTCTCATATTTTCAATATCTAGTGGGCTTTTATTCTGAAACTACACATCAGAATGTCCTGAAACTTTTTGTGTGGCCTCATGGGGTCGTGAACTATGACCCTGGAGTGGAATGACTCTGGAATAACAGGGTTTTTTTTTTAAATTGAATCCAAAATCATATCTAATTTTGAAAATATTAGAGAAATTAGATATGATTTTGGATTCAATTTAAAAAAAAACGCCCTGTTATTCCAGAGTCATTCAACTCCAGGGTCATAGTTCCCCATGAGTTCACCCCATGAGGTCACCCTGAAAGCGTTAGGGTTAGGGTTAGGGTTAGGGTTAGGGTTAGGTAGTTTGAGTTATCTCGATGACCCCCCCCACCTCATCCAACGACTGGGCAGTTGAACTAGGGAGCCAAAGGTAATGCACGGACCAACGCACGTTATCTGCAGCTACTCATTCCATATTACCCGAAGTGATTTGTGGCTGACTTAGGATCGCCCTAAAAAGGGTTCTGTATTTAAGGTCTTAGAATTAACCCAGGGTGATTAGTTACTTGACTTGGATTGCCCTAAAAAGGGTTCTGTATTTCAGGTCTTTAGAATTTGTCCAGAGTGATTTATTCTCGGATTTTTCTTCTTTTTTCTGGTCTTTATAATTTATCCAGAGTGATTTGTTACTTGACTGAGGACTGCCTTAGAAGGGTTCTGTATTTGAGGTCTTTAGAATTTTAACCAGAGTGATTAGTTACATAATTTAGGATTGCCCTCAAAGGGTTCTTTATTTCCGGTCTTTAGAATTTGTCCAGAGTGATTTGTTATTCGATTTAGGGGTGTCCTTAAACAGGGTTTTGTTTTTCAGGTCTTTTGAGTATTTTTATTTTAAGCTTGCGTAAACGTGTTTTTTTTATATAAACTAGTTATTTATATGGATAAATCCTAAATTTAGGGATACATTTCATCAGTAGTGGACCTCGGAATCACGGAGTGTTTCGGCCGTTTCTCACTAGACACTCTCCTCCGAGGGAGGCCCTCCCCGTGGTGATCAAATCACGGGGTGTATCCGGGTTTATGCCAATTGTGTTCTAAATTTCCTAGTTTTTGATCTTCCCATATGGGGTTTTGGTAGAAACTTGGAGAGAATAATTTTTGAAGTAGAATAATGTAAGTATTTATTGGATAGAATTGGTCGCAGCTGGTTTGTTATTTCAGAATGGTTAGGGTTAGGCAAAGGTCGACGACTAGGGTTAGGAAAAGAGGTTATGGTAGGGTTGTTATTGAGACGCCAGAGTTAGGTTTAGGAAAAGGTAGACGGTTAGGGTTGGGGTCAGGGGTTAGGTAGTTTGAGTTATCTCGATGACACCCCCTGCTTCGTCCGACGACTGGGCAGTTGAACTGGGGTGCCAAAGGCAATGCACGGACCGACGCACGTTGTCAGACGGCTCTCTATCCATATTACCCACGTGATTTGTTTTCTTGACTTAAATTGCCCTAAACAGGGTATTGTATTTCTTGTCTTGAGTTTTTCATTATTTCTATGTTGAAAAGTATTCCGATCCTTTGAATTTATCCAGAGCGATTTGTTACTTGATTTAGGGTTGCCCTAGAAAGGGTTCTGTATTTCAGGTCTTTTGAGTATTTTTACTCTAGGTTTGAATAAACGTGTTTAAATAGTTAATTATTTTTCGTTAAATCCTAAATTTAGGGATACATTTCATCAGTAGTGGACCTCGGAATCACAGAGTGTTTCGGCCATTTATCACCAGACACTCTCCTCCGAGGGAGGCCCCCCCCGTGGTGATCAAATCACGGGGTGTATCCGGTTTTATGCCAATTGTATTCTAAAATTCCTAGTTTTTGATCTACCCATACCGGGTTTCGGTAGGAACTTTGAGAGAATAAATTTTGAAGTAGAATCCTGTCAGCATTTATTGGATAGAATTGGTCGTTAGCGGGTTTGTTATTTCAGAGTGGTTAGGGTTAGGCAAAGTTCGGCGACTAGGGTTAGGATAAGAGGTTATGGTAGGGTTGTTATTGAGACGTCAGGGTTAGGTTTAGGTAAACGACGGCGGTTAGGGTTAGGATAAAGGTAGGGTTGTTATCGAGACGACAGGGTTAGGTTTAGGTAAAGGTCGACGGTTAGGGTTAGGGGTTAGGGTAAGGGTTAGGGTTAGGGTTAGGGTTAGGGTTAGGGTAAGGGTTAGGGTTAGGGTCAGGGGTTAGGGTCAGGGGTTAGGGTTAGGGGTTAGGGTTAGGGTCAGGGTTAGGGTTAGGGTTAGGGGTTAGGGTTAGGGTTAGGGAAGGGTTAGGGTTAGGGTTAGGGAAAGGGTTAGGGTTAGGGTCAGGAGTTAGGGTTAGGTTTAGGGTAGGGGTTAGGGTTCGGGAAAAGTCCGTGATTAGGGTTAGGATAAGGGTCTTGGTAAGGTTGTTGTAGAGACGCCGGGGTTAGGGTTAGGTAAAAGTCGGTGATTAGGGTTTGGATATAGGTCAGGTAAGGTTGTAATAAAGAAAATAAGAGATAAGAGAAAGGCCGCAGAGGTAGTGAGTAGTGCTGTGTATAGGACAATGTTACAGCGGTATACTCAGACCAGTGTCAGTCTTCCCATACTCCTGATATTAAGGAACGGTCCTAATAATAAAGCGTTGTATTGACGATCGAAATTACAAAAAAGGTTTGAATGATTAAAAGTTGGATTGGAGAAAATTATAAAAAAATTTGAAGTAGAAATTAAGTAAAAATTAGAGTGACAATTAGGGTAAAAATTAAGGTAAAAACTAGAGTGATAATTAAGGTTACAATTAAGTTTAAAATTAGAGTCATACTTAAAGTGAAATTGAGGTTAAAGTTATAAATAAAGTTTAAAATTTAAGTTAAAATTAAGGTTATGATTACAGTCAAAATAAACAATTAACAGCCATCCCAAGGGCAAGAAAGTAGAACAAATGTCGGAGGAAGGGTGCCACGGCCGTGTATGTGGCGATTCCACGGCCATAGACTCCCATCTCCGCCACTGCTCAGACCTCCAAGCACCCCGGAGAGGGTTTTAGAAAAACAATACACCAAGCCCCATACACCGCCCGACATTGGTGATTGTTAGACAGGAAAGAGAATAATTTCCAAATCCCATAACATAAGAAATGTATGAGACATTGGAAACTGTAAGGAGTAAAAACTCACCAGCGACGTCTTCTGTTAAGAGTAGGCAAATACTCCCAGAAATGATCTTCTTTTCCGTCTGTTTTGTTGTATGTCGCTCCATGACCTTATTAATGGTGTATACATATTGACTGGCGGTCTTACTTTTCGCGATTTTTTCCTGATTTATTTGGTAGGTGAAACTTATATAATCGGATAGAGTGGGTCAAGACGATTCGTTTGATATATAATATGTGTTGATTGGATGATTTTTGACGGAGTTATTACTTATTTTGTCAAAAAAGTGGAGAATTTCCCATGATGCATTGCGGGTAATTGTGACATTTCGGAATTTCCGGCTTCTGGATGGTTTGTAAGTAAAGAAACTTATATATTCGGATAGAGCAGATCGAGACGAACGTTTTGAGATGTAACATGCCTTGGTTTGATGACTTTTTTTATGTGGAGTTTTTGCTCATTTTGATAAAATTATGATATTTTTGGGTAATTGATGCAATTTCGGAATTCCCAGCATCTATTATCATCTTATGTATTCTAATCTGAATTGTTGAGAGTAATCCCTGTTGAAATGAATGGGTTTAGGGTTAGGTAACTGTTGTTTGATGTTTGGTAGGTACATACTACTGGATGTTATTTGCCCTACAGTTAGAACTTAACAGTTGTTTTTTTTACCATTTTAACTGTACTTGACTGTAGTATTTTATGGTAGATTATGGACTGATAACAGTCATTGTTTTGGTTGTTATTTGGGTCTAAATTGAGTTTATTGAGGTAGATGAAGATGGAGTCCAGGAGGAAGGTAGAATCAGGGTGCCCCGCCTGTACGGGCTGCAGACACCCCCGCCCGAGCTGGGCTGTATACTCTACCTCCCCCTATTCCCTCATCCTTACATGAGGGAAGAGAGGCGAGAAGAGGGAAGTACAGTAAGCAATTGGATGACTATTTATGTAAATAATGTAGTATTCCTTGGTGGTTGAACTTATGGGAAGTAATGAAAATGAGAACGTTGTTAGGGTAATATATACTGGAGTTGTATTGAGAGCCCGCTCTTCCGATGGTACAGGCTAGGTTAGGTAGTTTGAGTTATCTCGATGACACCCCCTGCTTCGTCCGACGACTGGGCAGTTGAACTGGGGTGCCAAAGGCAATGCACGGACCGACGCACGTTGTCAGACGGCTCTCTATCCATATTACCCACGTGATTTGTTTTCTTGACTTAAATTGCCCTAAACAGGGTATTGTATTTCTTGTCTTGAGTTTTTCATTATTTCTATGTTGAAAAGTATTCCGATCCTTTGAATTTATCCAGAGCGATTTGTTACTTGATTTAGGGTTGCCCTAGAAAGGGTTCTGTATTTCAGGTCTTTTGAGTATTTTTACTCTAGGTTTGAATAAACGTGTTTAAATAGTTAATTATTTTTCGTTAAATCCTAAATTTAGGGATACATTTCATCAGTAGTGGACCTCGGAATCACAGAGTGTTTCGGCCATTTATCACCAGACACTCTCCTCCGAGGGAGGCCCCCCCCGTGGTGATCAAATCACGGGGTGTATCCGGTTTTATGCCAATTGTATTCTAAAATTCCTAGTTTTTGATCTACCCATACCGGGTTTCGGTAGGAACTTTGAGAGAATAAATTTTGAAGTAGAATCCTGTCAGCATTTATTGGATAGAATTGGTCGTTAGCGGGTTTGTTATTTCAGAGTGGTTAGGGTTAGGCAAAGTTCGGCGACTAGGGTTAGGATAAGAGGTTATGGTAGGGTTGTTATTGAGACGTCAGGGTTAGGTTTAGGTAAACGACGGCGGTTAGGGTTAGGATAAAGGTAGGGTTGTTATCGAGACGACAGGGTTAGGTTTAGGTAAAGGTCGACGGTTAGGGTTAGGGGTTAGGGTAAGGGTTAGGGTTAGGGTTAGGGTTAGGGTTAGGGTAAGGGTTAGGGTTAGGGTCAGGGGTTAGGGTCAGGGGTTAGGGTTAGGGGTTAGGGTTAGGGTCAGGGTTAGGGTTAGGGTTAGGGGTTAGGGTTAGGGTTAGGGAAGGGTTAGGGTTAGGGTTAGGGTTAGGGAAAGGGTTAGGGTTAGGGTCAGGAGTTAGGGTTAGGTTTAGGGTAGGGGTTAGGGTTCGGGAAAAGTCCGTGATTAGGGTTAGGATAAGGGTCTTGGTAAGGTTGTTGTAGAGACGCCGGGGTTAGGGTTAGGTAAAAGTCGGTGATTAGGGTTTGGATATAGGTCAGGTAAGGTTGTAATAAAGAAAATAAGAGATAAGAGAAAGGCCGCAGAGGTAGTGAGTAGTGCTGTGTATAGGACAATGTTACAGCGGTATACTCAGACCAGTGTCAGTCTTCCCATACTCCTGATATTAAGGAACGGTCCTAATAATAAAGCGTTGTATTGACGATCGAAATTACAAAAAAGGTTTGAATGATTAAAAGTTGGATTGGAGAAAATTATAAAAAAATTTGAAGTAGAAATTAAGTAAAAATTAGAGTGACAATTAGGGTAAAAATTAAGGTAAAAACTAGAGTGATAATTAAGGTTACAATTAAGTTTAAAATTAGAGTCATACTTAAAGTGAAATTGAGGTTAAAGTTATAAATAAAGTTTAAAATTTAAGTTAAAATTAAGGTTATGATTACAGTCAAAATAAACAATTAACAGCCATCCCAAGGGCAAGAAAGTAGAACAAATGTCGGAGGAAGGGTGCCACGGCCGTGTATGTGGCGATTCCACGGCCATAGACTCCCATCTCCGCCACTGCTCAGACCTCCAAGCACCCCGGAGAGGGTTTTAGAAAAACAATACACCAAGCCCCATACACCGCCCGACATTGGTGATTGTTAGACAGGAAAGAGAATAATTTCCAAATCCCATAACATAAGAAATGTATGAGACATTGGAAACTGTAAGGAGTAAAAACTCACCAGCGACGTCTTCTGTTAAGAGTAGGCAAATACTCCCAGAAATGATCTTCTTTTCCGTCTGTTTTGTTGTATGTCGCTCCATGACCTTATTAATGGTGTATACATATTGACTGGCGGTCTTACTTTTCGCGATTTTTTCCTGATTTATTTGGTAGGTGAAACTTATATAATCGGATAGAGTGGGTCAAGACGATTCGTTTGATATATAATATGTGTTGATTGGATGATTTTTGACGGAGTTATTACTTATTTTGTCAAAAAAGTGGAGAATTTCCCATGATGCATTGCGGGTAATTGTGACATTTCGGAATTTCCGGCTTCTGGATGGTTTGTAAGTAAAGAAACTTATATATTCGGATAGAGCAGATCGAGACGAACGTTTTGAGATGTAACATGCCTTGGTTTGATGACTTTTTTTATGTGGAGTTTTTGCTCATTTTGATAAAATTATGATATTTTTGGGTAATTGATGCAATTTCGGAATTCCCAGCATCTATTATCATCTTATGTATTCTAATCTGAATTGTTGAGAGTAATCCCTGTTGAAATGAATGGGTTTAGGGTTAGGTAACTGTTGTTTGATGTTTGGTAGGTACATACTACTGGATGTTATTTGCCCTACAGTTAGAACTTAACAGTTGTTTTTTTTACCATTTTAACTGTACTTGACTGTAGTATTTTATGGTAGATTATGGACTGATAACAGTCATTGTTTTGGTTGTTATTTGGGTCTAAATTGAGTTTATTGAGGTAGATGAAGATGGAGTCCAGGAGGAAGGTAGAATCAGGGTGCCCCGCCTGTACGGGCTGCAGACACCCCCGCCCGAGCTGGGCTGTATACTCTACCTCCCCCTATTCCCTCATCCTTACATGAGGGAAGAGAGGCGAGAAGAGGGAAGTACAGTAAGCAATTGGATGACTATTTATGTAAATAATGTAGTATTCCTTGGTGGTTGAACTTATGGGAAGTAATGAAAATGAGAACGTTGTTAGGGTAATATATACTGGAGTTGTATTAAGAGCCCGCTCTTCCGATGGTACAGGCTAGGTTAGGTAGTTTGAGTTATCTCGATGACACCCCCTGCTTCGTCCGACGACTGGGCAGTTGAACTGGGGTGCCAAAGGCAATGCACGGACCGACGCACGTTGTCAGACGGCTCTCTATCCATATTACCCACGTGATTTGTTTTCTTGACTTAAATTGCCCTAAACAGGGTATTGTATTTCTTGTCTTGAGTTTTTCATTATTTCTATGTTGAAAAGTATTCCGATCCTTTGAATTTATCCAGAGCGATTTGTTACTTGATTTAGGGTTGCCCTAGAAAGGGTTCTGTATTTCAGGTCTTTTGAGTATTTTTACTCTAGGTTTGAATAAACGTGTTTAAATAGTTAATTATTTTTCGTTAAATCCTAAATTTAGGGATACATTTCATCAGTAGTGGACCTCGGAATCACAGAGTGTTTCGGCCATTTATCACCAGACACTCTCCTCCGAGGGAGGCCCCCCCCGTGGTGATCAAATCACGGGGTGTATCCGGTTTTATGCCAATTGTATTCTAAAATTCCTAGTTTTTGATCTACCCATACCGGGTTTCGGTAGGAACTTTGAGAGAATAAATTTTGAAGTAGAATCCTGTCAGCATTTATTGGATAGAATTGGTCGTTAGCGGGTTTGTTATTTCAGAGTGGTTAGGGTTAGGCAAAGTTCG